>WEIT01019924.1:1257-25277 GCA_013389985.1 Dryoscopus gambensis | reverse complement strand
GTCTGCCGGTTTTATTAAAAAGAAGAATCAAAGGCGGAGGATCGGGCTAGTCCCAATCCCCGCACGGCAATTCAGAAAGAGAAACAACCACCAGTGAACTGCACACGCGCAGGCTGTTCCCCAAGACACGGGTTCCCTCAGAGGACCTGGGGCTCAGCTCCGGAGCAGTCTTTATAGATTTTTCCAGTCCGTTGATTGGTCCATTCTTGATCCACTGTCCCATTGGCTCGTTCTAGGGCTTTGGATTGGTTCATAACCAGAGTCATTCCTGACCAATCATTTCTCGAAGGCGTCGAATGATTGGTCAGGTCTGTGTCCAATTATGGTTCTTCAATATGTTGTCACTCTCTATGACGTCATCCTTAGTCATAACTTCTAGATGGTTCCCATCTCTATCCCCATCCACTGGCCACTTTTTAGGATTACACCCGTACATCGCGTCACAGTAAGTAATTAACTTATTAACAATTACTAACACAATTCCCACATAACCCCCTTCCCATAGAACAGGTAACAATTAATAACTAATAATTAATTTATCAAATAATAATTAACATTTAACGCTTAATAGATAACAATCAAGTGATAACTTCTTTCCCTCATTAACAATTTTTTATAATCCCCAATTTTATTTATAACAGCAGTTACTGGTAAAAATATATTTTCATGGGGCACTGGCATTGTGCCCAGTGTCAAACCATGACAAAACTACATTAAACAAGAATCCTTAAACCTAATTACAATACCTCACCTTTGATAAAGTTAACTCTACTTTAAACAAAACTAAAACAGTTTACCATTCCTAGATGGAACAAACTAATCCATTCTACGTATATTTTAAATAAGAATTACAACGACCATCATAAATCAAAACTTGGCCTAGATAAATCAACAAAGGTAATGTTAAAAATCGTATTCCTTTCCAATTAGGTAATTTAAAAATATAATGTGTTAATTTTCGGGGATTCAGAACCACCACACATTTTTCATCTTATGCTGTTGCTGCTGCTACCACTACTACTACTACCAACACTTAAAAAACTGGACTTACTGTAACTCTAGACTTTAACCCACAGACTTTGTTATAAACTTAACCATGAAATAAAACTTCTTTCACAAAACACCAATGACCTCAACTTTTGACAACCCATAAAAAACTCATCAATATTTTCTAAGCTATGGACACCTGTGACCTTGCTAGGGTCTGTTTTTAGCACAAGTAAAAAATATTTTGACAATGATTGTTGTAATATTTCAGCGAATCACCCTAAAGGGGTGGCTCAGCATTTAACCAATTAAACCATGAAGTAATAAGACGATAAAAAGAGCTGTAAATAATAAAATAAATCTCTCTGCTGCACAATCCCTGACCACTGCCTGCTCTCTCCTCTCCGCCACCTCGGGAAGGACAAGAATAGCACACAACATTATCAATTGATGATTCAGTGACTTTCGGGCGGTACAAACACAGAATCGGCTTCCTGCCTCCCCCAGAGCTGCAAAAACATCCCTGCGCGGGGCAGGGCTGGAATCCATTCCTCATGTTCAGGTACCTCGATTCCCACAGCAGGATTTCCTCGGTGTTCCCACAGCGGGGCAGGGCTGGAATCCATTCCTCATGTTCAGGTACCTCGATTCCCACAGCAGGATTTCCTCGGTGTTCCCGCAGCCCTGCATCCGTCTCACCCAGAGGGTGGGAGCGGTTCTGGGAAGGTGGGAGCAGCCCATGAAGGTGGCAGCAGTCCCAGGAAGGTGGGAGTAGCCCAGGAGAATGGGAGCAGTCCCAGGAAGGTGGAAGCAGCCTGCGCTGCTGGCACCCGGCACGCTGCTGATACCTATTGTCCGTAGCAATCCCTTAATTCCATTACACCTACCGCAGCAATCTGCTTAGGGGAAGCCGTGGAGAGGCTGAGAAAGGAAGAGGCATCGCTTAAATACACCTGGGCTTTATCCCGGGGGGAGGCACACGGCCTGGCAGAGGCCACAGGGCTCTTGTGCTCTGCTCAACGTTTGCCACCAGCCTGCAACCCCCTCCACTGCCCCCGGGACAGCTTCACCCGCACCCCCTGTCACTGCTGTCACCTGTGTCCCTTGTGCTGCTCTGAGGTTCCCCAGCCCAGCTGTGGCTGCTCCCCCACATCCTGCAGAAGTGTTCCGAGCGCTGGAGCCCCGCTGCTCTGGAGCCAGGCTGGGAGAGCTGAAGATGTGCAGCCTGGAGAAGGATCCAGGGAGACCCTTCCAGTGCCTAAAGGCGCTCCAGGAGAGCTGGAGAGGGATTTTGGACAAGGAATGGAGGGACAGGACACAGGGAATGGCTTCCCACTGCCACAGGGCAGGGATGGATGGGATATTGGGAAGGAATTGTTCCCTGGGAGGTTGGGGAGGCCCTGACACAGGGGGCCCAGAGCAGCTGTGGCTGCCTCATCCCTGGCAGTGTCCAGGGCCAGGTTGGATGGGACTTGGAGCACCCTGGGATAGCGGAAGGGGTCCCTGCCCATGGAATGAGATGGTCTTGAGCGTCCGCTCCCACCCAAATCACTCTGTCATTTGATGAATCCATCTCTGCCCGCTGCCCTCCAGCCCATTCCCTGATCCACCTTTTTTCCTCACCACGTTCAGCAGAAAGAAAAGACAAACACCAGTAAAAAGTGTGGAAAATTTTATTCTTTACTGAACTTTATTAGTTTTCTGTTTGGCTTAGACACAATAAATATTTCTGCAATAGCATTGAACAGACTGGATTCACACCCACTGCAGTACCTGAACCCCCAGACTCTGGACTCTGGGAAAGCCTTCGGGGCCCCTGCGATCACAGCACCTCAGTGTGGGCCACTGCCAGGATCAGTGTCCCCTTCAGCCCAAGGGACAGGACCGGGGCCATGTCCCTGCTGGCAGGGAGGGATGGGGCGGATTTTGAGGTCTCCAACCAGCTCTGACCAAATGGGCTCCGTGGGTGCTGCGGGCTGAGGCAATTGGCACCTTGGAGGGTGAGCAGGGAATTACCCTGAGAACCTCTGCTCCGGGGGCAGGGATGGCCCCGCCACTTCCCTGGAGACCAGCCTCAGGACTTCTCCAGCTAGGTCTGACCACAGCTGGATGCACCAGAGGGTCTTTTCCACGAGCGAAGAGGTCAGTGTAGCTCCCATTGTCACCATGGAATCATTGGGGTTGGAAAAGCCAATCTGAGCCCATCAAGTCCAACCACTCCCAGCACTACCAAGGCCGAAGTGCTGCCCCATGTCCCCGGGTGCCACATCCTCGTAGCTTTTAAATCCCTCCAAGGATGGGAACTCCACCCCTGCCCTGGGCAGCTGTGCCAGGGCTGGACAGCCCTTTCCAGAAAGGAATTGTTCCCAGTGTCCAACCTAAACCTCCCCTAGCACAGCTTGAGGCTGTTTAATCTCGTCCTGTCCTTGTGCCACCAAGAGCAGCCTCTGTCTCACCTCAGCCACTGCCTTGACACAGCTCAGAGGCAGAGGTGGGCAAAATCAGGAGGAGCCAAGGCTGGTTTCCAAAAGCACCACTTCCCTAGGGGCTCTCCAGCTCTGTCAGAAGCAGGCACGGCTGCTCTCAGAGGAGAAGAGTTTAGGGGCCTCACTGGAGCCGACATCAAACCAGCTCTGACTCCCAGCTGCAGGTCCTTGACGGGCCAGGAGGTGACACCAGACCAGCTCTATTTAAAGAGCTTAAAGATGTTCCCAGAGCCTCGGGAGCTCCCACTTCCAGCACGCTGCTCTCAGCTCTGGCAAAGCCTGGGGGCAGGTGGGTGATGGTTACGACGAGGGGAAGCTGCCAAACCCCACCGTGACCAACCAGGGGCTCCAGGAGAGATGGAGAGGGCCTGGAGGGACAGGACACAGGGAATGGCTTCCCACTGCCAGGGTTAGATGGGATACTGGGAAGGAATTGTTCCCTGGGAGGGTGGGCAGGCCCTGGCACAGGGTGCCCAGAGCAGCTGTGGCTGCCCCTGGATCCCTGGCAGTGTCCCAGGCTTGGAGCAACCTGACCTAACACTATCCCTGGAAGAAGAGACAACACAGATCAGCTCTCAGGCACCAGGCAGGAGGAGCTGAGGAACCCGGATCTGCCCTCTCCATTCCCAGGAGCACATCCCATGGGAAGGACAGAGCCAGTGACCACCAGCATGGAACATCCCCCTCAGGGGCTGCTACCCAGGAACACTTTAATTGTTAAGACCTAAACCCATGGTGGGCAATAGAAGGGCTGGTTCTCAGCCGCCACACAGGGTTTGGTCTCTCTGTTTCCATTCCCCTCTCAGAATCCAGGAGCAGAAATCACTGGATTTGTAAGAGCCCAAGGAGAACCCCCATCCCCAGCAGCTGCCTGGGCGCTGGGATTGGCTCTGCTCCCTTCCTGTCCCTAGCAGGGACAAGCCAGCCCAAAGCCCAGCACTGATTTAAGGAGATTTTTTCTACTTTCAAGGTGCAATAAATTAAGGCACCGAAGAGCCAGAACTCCCCCACGATAGAGCCTGTGCAGAGGAAGCAATTCCAGTTTTGGAGAGGGAGCCACCAAGACTGAAGCTCGGACAACTCCTCCCAGCCTCAGCAGCATCCCAGTCCTCAGGGGCCAGTGATGCCCGTGGGAAGGGACAGGACAATGCAAGTGCCAGGTTTGGGAGCCCAGAGTTCAGCTGGAAGCCCGAGGGAACAGCTCAGTTCTTCCCTGGTTGGGCAAACACAAAACTAGACAGAAAATCATCCAACAGCCACATTTTTCAGTGCTGCCAGCCCAGCTCTGCTATCTGAACAAGTCCCCCAGGAAGTTGTGTCCCAGTGGAAGATGCCCTCTAATTCCTGCGCAAGAGGGACTTAAATTTATCTCCTTAATTCTATTCCATGAGATAGCAGGAGTCAAAAATTCAGGTGTAGCCCAAGTCATTTCTCCATGGAGAGTTTTTTTTTTGCTGTACAACATCAGTAAAATGGATTAGAGGAAGCTACTTTATTAAATAAACTCTGAAAACCATCCGCCCCCTCTCCCAGCCCTGCCGCAGCCGTAGGGACACGTGAGCACACGGAGATCTGGAGCCTCCCGCGACGGATGGCAGCCCTGGGAAGGGCCTGGATTGCTCCTCACGGGCTGTACCATGACCATGAGCTGCCCAGGGGCTGACCAAGCACCCCACAAACTCACGAGCTCCACCTCAGCAATTCCAGTCTCGTCGTCGGCATGACAGTGATTCCAATTTCCAAAAGAAAAAGCATTAAACAGCAGTTACGCGTTGAAGGTTTCCCAGAGCAGGAGGAGGCTTCCCCTGCAGAAGGAAGTTGCTCTGACCAAGCTGCGATGCCCCACGCTGCACAACAATCAGTGTCTGAAGGGCTTTGTTCCCGTGGTAGTTCCACCTGCACGATCGGCTGTGCTTGTTCGCTTCCGGATGCAGCCTTTCCAGAGCCTGGCTTTAAGCTACACTCTTCATTCAAGCACAGGTCTTCATTGAATCAAGCCAACAGGAAAGAAAATCAGCATTCAAGTCTTCACCACCCCACTCAAAACTCAATTATAAAAACAAATTAAAAAATAAAATCAACGCAATCACATCCTTGACAAGTGGACAGTAAACGAAGAGATGCCTCCTGGATGAGACACGCGACCGCTGGGGACAAAGAGAGGGAGATCTGGAAAGGTTCCCACCACGCACGCCTGGGAGCCTCCTGAAGGAGCACGCGACCAACACGGGGCTCCAGGCTCTTCTCCCAGTGGTGGAATTGTTGTTGGGAAGGGCCAGGCTGTTTCTGGCTGGGGAAAAGGGGCTCAGGCAGCAGGAAAGGACCCACGGAGCCAACCCACAACAGCAAATCCATGCTGGTAGGGATGGGGAGAGCTTGGCTCTGTGGTCTCAGCCACCTTCCACAGCCCAGACCCCATTCCCAGGCTGGGAACACACATGGACACACAGGAACGTGCTGAGATGTGGTCCCAGGCACCACACAATGTGCAGAAGCCACATTCCCATTCCTACAGGAAACTGAGCCCTGATTTTCCAAGCCCCCCAGTTAGGATTGAACTACAAGTTTTGAGTGTCTTGTCCTTTTTTTTTCCCTCCCCTTTAAAAAAAAAAACCAAAACCAACAAAGGTGCTAGCAAGTATTTGCCCAAAAGCAGGAAGGCAGGACAGAACGTGGGAGAACTGTCACCACCTGCTCCCAAAGTACCAGCCCAGCACAGGGGCTGTCCAGACAGCAGGACTGGGGACAGCCAGGAACTCCCCTGACCACCAGGACGTCCCCCCTGCCCTCGGAGGAACCAGCTGTGTTGGTTTTGGTGGCAGGCCAAGGTGCTTTGCTCAGGTAAAGCATTTGCATCCCCAGGCAGCTTTCCCTGAGCAAGGGCCGGAGTCGGAGGCTTCTCTGGGAACATTCAGCTGGTCTAAGGTACAGTAACAGCGACCTGAAAGGCTCCTCCTCCTCCAGCTCCGCCCGAAACCCGAAGCTCGCAGGGATGGAAGAGCAGCAGGAGCTGCCCCGGCCCAGCCCCAGCCCGGCTGCAGCGGATCCCGCGTGTCCTTGGCCCTGTCCAGAGGATAGTTTGGATCTGTGGTGATGGCTGAAGTATTTACAGGTATTTGCAGCAGGTATTTACAGTCCTTCTGCAGCCCGCAGGCCGATTTTCTCCTCCTCCGCTCCCAGTCAGTCCGGAGTGGGCTTCCGTAGGGAGAAGGGCCGGATGTTGAAGTGCCTGCTCAGCTGGCTCACCTGGGCACAAGGCAGACATGGATTGGGTTATCCCAGATCCTGGGGGGTTATCCCAGCTCCCAGGCGTGAGCAGGGGAGCGGACAGAGCCCCAGACCTGCTCCCTGTTCCCACCCAGCCCCTGCCACCCGCTTTGCCCACCCCACCCCTGCCCACAGCTCCGTCCCTGTCCCCAGGCACTGGCTCCACAGGGAGCAGCACTGCTCCCTTCCCAAACAATAGCCTGGTCTCCCTGGGAGCAGGCTCACCTCCATTCTTGCCCTCCTCGGGGGCAGGAGTTGGGAATGCTGAGCCCAGGCCCACAAGATTTTACCCTCCTCCTTTATTAGTTTGCTTAAATTAATCTGATCATCTCAGATATCTATATAAAATACTCCTGAATTCATTCAAAGTGGGAGCTGGATAATTTACCTCCTGGAAAAGGAGGCTGAGCTTGACCCAGGGCAGAGGCTTTATTCCTAATCATTCCTCCCAAATTCAGAGCAGTTTGGGATTATGCCCCAATCCCAAAGCCTTTAAAGGCTCTTCAGCTCAAAGTGACTTTTCTCCTGGAAGAACAGGCAGCACAGATGGGCCCTTGGAAAGCCAGAGGGAGGGAAAGAGGGAGCAGAGAGGAGCAGAGCACTGGGAATCTGCCGGGAGGGGATGGGCAGGAGGATTACACCACCCATTCAGCCCCATCTCCAGCTGTGATTCCAAGACCAAATTTGTTTAAGCTTCTTAGTAATTGAAATCCTTCTTGCACAGAAGCCTCATTACACTAATTGCAAAGACAAGGCAACCGGGCTATTACTCCTTGGCTGTAATTACAGCTGGGACTCGACTCTGTAGGCTCCAGGGTAGAACTGGGGCTCCCAGGGGAAGGGGCTTCCCAAGGAGGGCGTCCCCACTTCAGCTGGGACGTGTGGTCCCTTGTCCTCCTTCCTCAGCAGCTTCCCAGGGCATTCCCCACGGGACTCTGGGCTTCTCCAAGTTTGTTCTCTCTCAATCATAACTCAGGGAGCCAGGCAGAGCAAGAGGAGGAAACCAATCCCTGCATCTGTGCACAGCCCTTGCAGCAGCTGCTGTGTCCTCACTTTTCCCAGCAGGAACATCCCCACTCCAGCCTGGCTCTCCCAGCACCTTGGAGGCCTCAGTGGGAGACTTTAGAGCCCCTTCCAGTGCCTAAAGGGGCTCCAGGAGAGCTGGAGAGGGACTGGGGACAAGGGATGGAGGGACAGGAAAAGGGGGAATGGCTCCCCACTGCCAGAGGGCAGGGCTGGATGGGATACTGGGAAGGAATTGTTCCCTGGGAGGGTGGGCAGGCCCTGGCACAGGGTGCCCAGAGCAGCTGTGGCTGCCCCTGGATCCCTGGCAGTGCCCAAGGCCAGGCTGGATGGGGCTTGGAGCAGCCTGGGACAGTGGGAGGTGTCCCTGCCCATGGCAGGGGGTGGCACTGGATGGGCTTTGGTCCCTCCCAACCTAAACCATTCCAGGATTTTGTGCTTGGTTTCCAACTCGGCTGACACACCCCAGGGGAAGGGCAGCGCCTGTCACATCCTGTGCAGTTCCTTTCAATCCCGTGCAACCTTCCCAAGCCTCTCACAAGGAATCCAGCCCAAAATTCCACAGGCAGCACCACGGAGCCATTCCCAGCCACACTCCCGGTTTGACGCGGAGCATTCCCTGTCCCAACCGGCAGCACCCGCAGTCGCAGCCCAGCCCAGGAGCTGTCACCTACCACGACCACCCCGTAGTGGATGTGTGCCAGGGTGAGGAAGGCGGTCAGCAGGTACAGCAGGAGCGTTTCGCTGCTGGGAGCCAGCCCGGACACCACCAGGAGCAGCACGGCCGCGATGGGGAGCAGCATCCAGTTGAGGGGCTGGCACCGCGTGCTGCTCATCTGGCACACGATCAGCTGGCACTGAGGGGACAGGGACAGAGCCTGAGCCTGGTGTGGGCTGCAGGAGCCACAGCTGTTTGGCCCCAGAGCAAAGTGGACGGTCACTCGTGTGATCTGTCACACTGGCCCTGGGCTGGCACTGCTGGGGCACCCCCAGTGCTGGGGGCAGCTCTGGGCCCCTCCTGCCAGGAGAGCCCTGGAGGGGCTGCAGCATGTCCAGGGCAGGGAACGGAGCTGGCTGCAGCCCCAGGAGCGGCTGAGGGAGCTGGGAAAGGGGCTCAGCCTGGAGCAAAGGAGGCTCAGGGGGGCCCTTGTGGCTCTGCACAAGTCCCTGACAGGAGGGGGCAGCCGGGGGGGTCGGGCTCTGCTCCCAGGGAACAGGGACAGGACAAGGGGAAACGGCCTCAGGCTGGGCCAGGGCAGGCTCAGGTTGGACATCAGCAGGAATTTCTGCCTGGAAAGGGTTGTTAAACATTGGAATAGGCCCAGGGCAGTGGTGGAGTCCCATCCCTGGAGGGATTTAAAGCCCTCTGATGTGGCACTTGGGGACATGGGGCAGTGGTGACCTTGGCAGTGCTGGGGGACACTTGGACTCGGTGGTCTCAGAGGGCTTTTCCAACCTTAACAATTCCATGATTCTACGACTAGGCAGCTAAATCAAATTTTGATTAAAAAATTTAGTCCTCCCATTTAAAGTTTATCCTCAAAAGGAGGCAGGAACTCCTCTCCCATCAGCACTTAGCTGCTCACAGCACATGTGAAAACTCAATGTAACCAATTCTCCAGTTCCTCGAGCATAAAGCAGAAGCTCTTACAGAGATGTTGGCGAAGGCTGTTCCAACCATGAAATAGAAGAGCCTGGGCTGGACCTCCAGGATGTCAGTGGGGGACAGGAAGACCCAGGTGGTGCAGAGCAGGAACAGCAACACTGGGGACACGAGGGGCAGCAGGATTTCATACACAGAGTGGTGCTTCAAGGTGTTATTTTTATAGGCCCTGAAACACAAGCAAAGAAATGAAAAGACATGGAATCCCTGAGAAATCCCTGGTGCTGCCTGCAGTAAAGCACCTGAAGGGGCTCCAAGAGAGCTGGAGAGGGACAGGAGGGACAGGACACAGGGAATGGCTTCCCAGTGCCAAAGGGCAGGGTTAGATGGGATACTGGGAAGGAATTCTTGGCTGTGAAGGGTGGGCAGGCCCTGGTACAGGGTGCCCAGAGCAGCTGTGGCTGCTGTGGATCCCTGGCAGTGTCCAAGGCCAGGTTGGACACTGGGGCTTGGAGAGACCTGGGACAGTGGGAGGTGTCCCTGCCCCTGGCAGGGGTGGCACTGGATGGGCTTTCAGGTCCCTTCCCACCCAAACCCTGCTGCGATTTTCCAAACTCACTTGTAGAAGTTGTACAGGCTCATGGGCAGGGTCACAGTGAGGGCACAGGCTGGAAGAGAAAAGTGCCACGTTAATGCCCTGGGGCAGAGGGGACGCCCTTTGCACCCTGAACAGGAGGCTCTGGCTGGGCTCTGCGTTTAGTTCCCTGCACCAAAAATAGCTCCGAGGGTGCCCCAGGAATAGCTCAGCACATTTGGAAGTAGCTGCTCCCAAGTCTGGCCCGAGAGCTGTAATTAAAAGTTAAGGTCTGCTGTAAATTGGAGACATTTCCATTTGAAAGGGCTGCATTAAGGAGCTCGGTTTTGTGCTTTAAACAGTGACAAAGCTTAATTATAATACAACTCTAATGAGACATGAGGTGAGTGCACACTCATCAAATGACATGACTGGGCACAAGAGTTTTCACAATAAAGGCAATTTGCTGTTTCTCTGGCTGTGTGCAAACACTTCCAGTGGCCACGGTGCCAAAAACTTGTCTTTTAACTGGATAAATAACACAAAACACCCAAAAACCCTGAAAAATCCTGACCTCAATCAGAACCATCAACACTATCCATGATATTCCAGCACAACTCCTTCCCTGTTTATCCAGCAGAAGGTGTGTGAACAGAGCTGGAAATATTCCTGCTTTAATAACCCAGCTCCTCTCCCAAGTGTGGGAGTTGGGCTCAATTTCTCATGTAGGAAAAGCACATTCATTATTCATGTTAAGTCACACAGCTGTCAAAGGAAAGCTGGGAACATCCACCCGATAGAAGTGCAAGAAGTAGACTTAACACACCAATTAACTCAAAATTAAGCAATTACAAAGAACACCTGAAGGGACACAGAAAATAAACTGAGCAGAACCTGTGAATTAGGAAAAGGGTATAAAACAATATCAGCTCAGCTCTACCCTTTGCAGTGGCTTGTTTTGACTGACCACAGGAGAGCAAGGCTGGGCCTTTATTTCAATTTTATTATTCTGATGATGATGTAATGTTTAGGTGGGTGGATGGAGGGCAGGATCCTCAAACAGCAGAGCTCCCACCCACCTCCATGGCTGCAAGCTCCCTCCCACGCCGTGTTTGGGCTCTGGGGTGCGAGGGAGCCCCAGAGCAGCTAAACTAAAGTGTCCTGACCCCCCCAAACCAGCCCAAGGCTGGGGAGGCTCCGCTGGGGGCCAGGTCCCACCACCCCCTGCACACTGCGCTTAATACCCTGAAAACTCTGGGTTTATCACACCGGTTTTATCCCCAGGCCCTCGCTGAAAACAAACTGAGCTTCCCTGGAGTAAAGTCAGCCCAAGGAGAACGGAGTTAAGTTCTCTAAAATAACTCTGCAGGAGACAGCCCCGTTTTGAAATCCTGGGAAAGAGCAGGCTGTGAGTACACCCTCAGTTAGTCACTTCAACAACAGCCCGGGGCAGCAAACAGAGCAGTGTTAGCAGGTCATTAGCAGGGAGTTTGGGGAAAAGGTGCAGTTTAAAAAGAAAACAGGCTTCAACATGGAGTTTCTTACCAATAATCATTGCAGTGAATAGGTCTCTATATAAGAAATTAAACAGGAAAGGTGCATACCAGGCCTCAACTCCCACAAAGGCTGTCACTATGTAGACAATTGAAATGGTCTGAAAGAGAGCACAGGACAAGGCGGGGTGAGAAGTGTGATGGGCAAGGCTGGCAGCACCTGGGCTGGCAGCACCACGCGTGTGCCAGGCAGCTCCAGGGACAGGCAGCTCTAAGCTACCACATGGTCAGTCCTACCCACCAGCAGCAAGGAGAAAAATAAAACAAATCCACAAATATCCCACGCTACCAGGTGTAGGAAGTGTGAGCTGCCGAGCTGGGATTGGATTGGGAAGTGCCCGTCCCCTGGGCTGGCACTGCTGGGGCACCTCCAGTGCTGGGGGCAGCTCTGGGCCCCTCCTGACAGGAGAGCCCTGGAGGGGCTGCAGCGTGTCCAGGGCAGGGAACGGAGCTGGGAAGGGGCTGCAGCCCCAGGAGCGGCTGAGGGAGCTGGGAAAGGGGCTCAGCCTGGAGCAAAGGAGGCTCAGGGGGGCCCTTGTGGCTCTGCACAAGTCCCTGACAGGAGGGGGCAGCCGGGGGGGGTCGGGCTCTGCTCGCAGGGAACAGGGACAGGACAAGGGGAAACGGCCTCAGGCTGGGCCAGGGCAGGCTCAGGTTGGACAGCAGCAGGAATTTCTGCCTGGAAAGGGTGGTCAGGCCTTGGCAGGGGCTGCCCAGGGAGGTGGTGGAGTCCCGTCCTTGGAGGAATATAAAAACCACGTGGATGTGGCACTTGGGGACAAGGAGCATTGGTGGCCTTGGCAGTGCTGAGGGCACGGCCGGACTCGACGGTCCCAGAGGGTTTTTCCAACCCCAGCGATTCCATGAGAAGGATATGACCAGGAGCTGCAGGACAGGTGCCCCGGCACAGCCTTGAACTCTCGAGGTGACCAAAGCACAGGTTTTGCACAAGTTGCAGCGACCCTGGAGGGGTCATTCAGGGACTCTTCCTTATCCATCTGCTGCTGGATTACAGGGAGAAGCTCACCAGGGCTATTTCAGCTTTAATAGTCCCCTGAAGCTGGGTGGAACACGCTGCAGGGGAGCTCTGCCCTCCACCCCTGCCTTTCTCCAGCAGGCAGCTCAAAGACCTGGGTTAAGCAACATTTTGGGAGAAAGGATCAGAGTACAGTCAGGGACCAGCTCTGGTCTCCTTTTAGTAGGAGAGATGATTATTCCAATTAATGCAGCTGCATTAATTGGACTCTGCTTCCAACTTGTTGCATTTCCCACCCAGCATCTGACAAGCCAGAAGATAAATAAATTGACATAAGATAATAAGGAAGAAGTTTTTCACAATGAGGGTGGTTGCCCAGAGAAGCTGTGGCTCCCCCTTCCCTGGAAGTGTCCAAGGCCAGGCTGGACAAAGCTTGGAGCAACCTGGGCTGGAGGAAGGCACTGCCAGCAATCCAGGCGAGCTGCCTCATCCCCAGGTCCCAGTTCTCCTCAGGGAGAGCTTCCTGCACAGAATTCCGTAAGGAGAGATGGACACACCAACACCCCAAGGGGTCCATCACCATCAGTCTCAACATCACTACCCAGGACCATCCTCTGGAGGGGCTCCTCCCCAGGAATCTTTGCTCCAGGAACAGCAATTAACAAGCCAATTACCTCTGCTGAGGTTTTGGCCCAGATCCTGGTGGTGCCAAAAGGCATCCCAAACTTCCAGGCTTCAATTTACCCGCACTGGTACCGTGCAGGGAACTATCTAAAGCAACAATTCCAGTGGGCAAAACACGCAGGAATCCAGGGAGAGGAGAGCCAAGGCAACGTCCACCCTTCAAGCCTTGTTTGTCATGGAGAGTCCATCTCCATGGACTGACTCCATGATTTACGAGGCTCTGGATGCACAGCAGAACACCCCTCAGCGGGCAGCACTGCACCCAGCGGGTTGTCAGGGCGCGTACTTACCACCTGGCTGATGTCATATCCCCAGGGCAGGAAGAGAATCCCTGTGTTATACTTCTCCCAGTGGGAGAGGATGAAGGAAAACAAGACCACCCACAGCAGGAGGTAGAGGACGAAGACGCTGACGCCGGTGGAACCCCGGCCGAAGGTGGAGTACACGGTGACCACGAAGTACACGCAGGCCCAGCTGTCCAGGCCGTGGTCAAAGAGCTCTCCCAGGGGGGTGCTGGAGTTGGTCCTGCGCGCCTGCTTCCCATCAACACCGTCTGGGAAGGGGGAAAGAAACATGGAGCATTCCTGGACACCCCACACAAAGCAGCGGGCCAGGGAAAGGCAGCTTTCCCCACCTCCACCCTCGATCAAGGAGGGGGCTTCCCACCCCCTGCTCCATGGGAGGCTGAAAAATGCAACAGTCGGAGAAGATTACATCTATTTCCTTGTATTTCCTTTATATTCCTTCTTCCTGTGCCTAAGGGAGATCCAAGAGAGCTGGAGGGGGACCTGGGACAAGGGCCTGGAGGGACAGGATATGGAGAACGGCTTCAGACTGGAAAAGGGGAAATTTGGGTGGGATATTGGGAAGGAATTGATCCCTGGGAGGGTGGGCAGGCCCTGGCACAGGGTGCCCAGAGCAGCTGTGGCTGCCCCTGGATCCCTGGCAGTGCCCAAGGCCAGGCTGGACAGGGCTTGGAGTGACCTGGGACAGTGGAAGGTGTCCCTGCCCACGGCAGGGGGGGGAACTAGAGGATTTTGCAGGTCCCTTCCCACCCAAACCATTCTGGGAGTCTCTGATTATTTAAAGCAGACCCAAGACAGAGGATCACAGTTCATCTCAAAGTCAGTTCCAGTATCCTCCTTTCCCATCAGGTGCTCTGGGACAACTTCCTTCTCTCCACATTGCAAAGCAGCTCCCTGAAACTGCTCCTGGCAAGAGCACAGCATCAAACACTTCCCAGGGGCTCAGAGAGGGGACAACACAACCACAGCAGGAGTGGGTGACCCCCATCTCCCAGGAAAACTCTTACCCAATGTGTAGGCCATGAAGTTCAGGAGCCCCACCACGATCCACACTCCGTTTGGAACGTGCTGGTGATCAGGAGCTGCAGGGATCAGACAGACCCGAGTCAGGATAGCTCAGGATGTGCTTCCAGAGGGTTTATTTTGGCCCAAGAGGCACAGCCACGAGGCCTCAAACAGTGAATCTGGGATGTGAACTTTGCAGGATGAGATGGCAGGGCTGCCCCACAGCAGCTCATGAAACCAGGCCAGTGAGGACTCTGCCTTCCAGGATATATTTGTCCTTTGTCCCCAGCTCTCCAAAACTCATGGGATCTGAGAACTGAGGCCAGTTCTGCAGTGCCACTGCAGGCCATGGAGGTGTGTGCAGAGGACACTCCTCAGTCACTTGCTCGCAGAGCATCAAGTGGAGCCTCTTTGATGTGGCAACTCCCTGCCCCCGCAGGAACACGCCAGGATTCCCCGCCCAGTCTCCAGTCCCGTCCTGCCAATGGAAACCGAGCTCTTCCTTGACAGCACCTCCACCTCCCCCAGCACGGCTCCGGCAGCGAGCCAGCGGAGCTGGCTGCAATCGGGGAGCCCAAAGGGGCACTGGAGAAGGGCAGGAAGAGGCATGGATCCTTGGCAGCAGGAGGGAGCGGGGAGGTCTCCTGGGGGAACAGTGATCCTGTGAAATGCCACCTCCTGTTTCCTCAGGGCAGCAGGATGGTGCCTTTCCAGCACCAAAGAGAGGGAAAGCATCAAGTCTGCAAAGCCATCCAAGGAGGAGGGAAGGCACAAAATTCTGGAGGTCTCACCAGCACCAGGAAAAGTTCTCTTTCCAAGCAGGACATGCAAAACCTGTATGTGAAAGGGTCCCAAACCATGAGCTTCTCCATCCTTCCAAAGCCAATTTTTGACAGGCTGGGAGAGCTGGGGATGTCCAGCCTGGAGAAGAGAAGGTTCCACGGAGCCCTTCGAGCCCTTTCTAGTGCCTAAAGGGGCTCCAGGAGAGCTGGAGAGGGATCTGGGACAAGGGAAGGAGGGACCAGAAAAGGGGGAATGGCTCCCCACTGCCAGAGGGCAGGGCTGGATGGGATATTGGGAAGGAATTGTTCCCTGGGAGGCGAGGGGAGGCCCTGGCACAGGGTGCCCAGAGCAGCTGTGGCTGCCCCTGGATCCCTGGCAGTGCCCAAGGCCAGGCTGGACAGAGCTTGGAGCACCCTGGGCTAGTGGAAGGTGTGCCTGCCCATGGCAGCGGGTGGCACTGGATGGGCTTTAAGGTCCCTCCCAACCCAAACCATTCTGGGATTCCATAATTCTGGGTGTCTGATGTCCTGGGGGTTTTCACCTTGAGCTACTGACAGCTTTTCTTCCCATGGCTCACGGACCATAACAGCCCAAATCCTGCCCAACAGCCACAGATGCCACCCGAGCCTTCAACAACCTGGACTCGTCTACCAGTAAAGGCAATCCCAAGAAATCAGGATTTTCCCTATGTAACTGTGTTTTGATGATGGGTCCAGTTTAGAAGAACTACACAAACTCTCCTGAGCAGCCTAAACCAGACCTGGCAGGGTGTAAGGGAGAGAAAAACACAAAGAAGCTCCTGAGAACTATCACACTGCATTAATCCTTCCCCTGGGACTCCTCCACGTGCAAAGGGACACAACTGAACCGCTGGATTCACAGACAGATGAACATGGGGACTGTTAGAAAGTTTAAAGCTGTGAATGGTGAAGCTCAGAAAGAGGATTTGGCCTTGTTAGTCTGATGTGGTGGTGGTTTTGCCAAGAGGGGAATGAGCTGGGATGTGAAAAACAAGGCTCCACCTGCTGATTTCGGGGAAGCAGCATTTCCTACCATTTTCCTGTTAGATTTTCAAGCAAGGGCACTGGGTTGTTTGCTCTGAAGGCAGAGCCAATTCCAACCCAAGATTCCGGCTGTTTCCTCCTCCCTCTCTCACCTGCTGCCAGCCAGGAGCACATTCCCCTGGCAGCCAGAGGGAAGGTGTCACACCCCGACAAGTCCTTGTCACAAAACCCAGCGAGTTCAGTCCCCTCCTCTGTCCCAGTCACTTTGGGAAGGCCCAGACCCAGAGGCCTCACCAACAAGCACTGGAATTCCCAGCAGAGGAGGGGACAGATTTCCCATCTGACCAGGAACATGCAGCCTTACCAGAAGCATAAAAGTCAGGGTCGAAGTATGCCATGAGGAAGAAGTTGAAGACAAGCAGCAGGAAGCCAGAAAACGTTATCAAATTTGGGGCCAGCCAGGTAGGGAAGATCTATGGGAAAGCAGCAAAAGAACAGATGAACTCATTAAAACGTGGACTGAGGAGCAGGTGCTGCTCCAGCCACGGCTGCACCCTCTGGGCGTTAGACAACACTGCCAGGAGCACCCGGAGCACCCCGGGGCAGCAGGAAGCGTTGGGCTGGGATGCAGGGATTCAGGGAGTCGGGGCAGGCTGCAGGCAGCCCCTCACTCATTAGTGGCACCACAAACGAAGCAGCTGACGGTGTTACAGAGCTGAGCTGGGCTGGGCTGGCCCGCTCGGGGCGGGACAGGGACTCACCTTCACGATGGCGTTCCAGAAGGGATGCATGACGTACAGGGACAGCGGGTTGCTGTCCACGGCGCTGTACTGGGAAAGGGAAACAAAACCCAGCAGTCAGTGCTCCAGCAGCTCCCAGAAAAAGCCAGAGATCCGGAACCTTCTGAGCCCCGTCCTGCGTGGAACCCCCACAGGACTCCTGATGTACCCACCCACCAATCCTCCACCCTTCGGAAATGCCAACTCCAGCTCTCCCAGTGGACGCAGGCAGCAGCAAGGTGCTGATCCTTCCAACTGCTTCCAACTACTCTGCCCCACCCAGATGAGGAGAAATGCTGTGGCTCCTACCCCCCCCCAGCAGTGCCATCTGTCACCTGCTCTGCTGTGACCCCTTTGTTCCCTTGCTGGTCCCAATCTCCATCCCCACTTCCAGCAGTTGGGGCTGGGAGTCCCTTGAGCAAGATGGGTCTCAGAGGGCTCCACTCCACTGAGGACCTGAGATTTCACCAGGGACGGCCTAGGGAATGGGGAAGGAGAGCTCTTACCCCTCATCCCATCACTTTTACAACATTTGAGGTGCTCAGGGTGTGTTTGTGGTGGGGGAAATAAAAATAGAAACAAAAATCAAAGATCTAGACAAGGCGTGAAACAACTTCCAGCTAGAAAGGTAAAATTTGACATCATTTGGCTCTCGAGAGCAGCGCAAGCTGTTATCTGCTCTCACAGCCCTCTCCAAGCACAGGTTACCGTGGGTAAAGTCCTCTTCCCCTGGGAACACTTTGATAAGAATGCCAAGAACAATTCCATAGGCTACAGAACTCCTGGGCTCACACGCTCGGTGCTGGGCTGGGCAGAACCTGCTGCCCACCCACCTGCTTGGGACAACACCTCCAGCTCCCAGCACGGGCATCTGCCCGAGCCCAATCCCAACCACAGAATCCCAGAGTGGTTTGGGTGGGAAGGGACCTTCCAAAAACTCCAGAGTCACCCCTGCTGTGGCCAGGGACACCTCCCACTGTCCCAGGTTGCTCCAAGCCCCAATGTCCAGCCTGGCCTTGGACACTGCCAGGGATCCAGGGGCAGCCCCAGCTGCTCTGGGCACCCTGTGCCAGGGCCTGCCCACCCTCCCAGGGAACAATTCCTTCCCAATATCCCACCCAAATTCCCCTTTTCCACTTTGAAGCCATTACCCCTCATCCTGTCCCTCCTCCCTGTGCGGGGTCAGTCCATCTCCCTGGGATTCAGCCCCAGAGGTCCCATCCTCACACCAGCAAACCACAGGAGCTGCAGAGCAAGCAGCAATACACCCCGAAGCTGTATGGAGGCGATGTCTAAGCTGCGAGGAATTTCCATCTCAGCTTAATGCAATTTTGGGGGGCAGAATTTCAAATGCTTTACGAGATAATAGGATTTGAAGCAGCAGTTAGGGGAGGAGGAGAGACTGATTTAATCTCATTATCCCCGAAACAGCCTGGAACAAGAAAACAGATGCAAGGCTTGGAGCAAGGCAGGGCAACTGCTCCGGAGCCTCTGTGCCCGTGCTTGGAAGGTATCTCAGGGAAGTTTCACCAGGCTCATGGCTCGGGAAGCTTTCCTCTCTCCCTGCAAAGACTGAGGATAATATTCAATAAACAGCTTTTGCCCTTGGCCACACAGGTTCCCACCTTGCTTGCAGAACTCAAAGACCTAGAACGAGCTGTTTCTTGGAGAAAGGGCAGCTGCTCTGCAGAGGTTTGCTGATACAACCATGGAATCATGGAATGTCCTGGGTTAGAAGGGACCCACAGGGATCATGGAGTCCAACTCCTGTCCCTGCAGAGACTCCCAACAATCCCACCCTGGGCATCCCTGAGAGCGCTGTCCAAACACTCCTGGAGCTCTGGCAGCCTTGGAGTTGTGCCCATTCCCTGCGGAGCCTGGGCAGTGCCCCAGCACCTTCTGGGGGAAGAATCTTTTCCTGGTATCCATCCCAAATCCCCCTGACTCAGCTCCAGCAGATCCCTTGGGTCCTGTCCGTGTCACAGAGAGCAGGGATCAGAGCTGCCCCTCAGGAGGAAGTTGTTGACATCCGTGAGGTCTCCCCTCAGTCTCTTCTCCGACTGAACAAGCCAAGTGCCCTCAGCTGCTCCTTGTGTGGCCCCTCCAGACTGTTCCCCATGTCTGTGGCCCTTTGGATGCTCTCCCACAGCTTTAGATCCTTCCCATGCCCCCCAGCTCCTGCCAGGCTCCAGCCAGGACACTTCTTTGTGTGCTGAGCAAGGCCAGTGATGCTGTGCCCACTCTGGGGACACCCCGGGGCACAGGGACAGAACCAGGGCTAGCTCTGGTGCCAGGTTGGCTGCCAGCCCTGGGGACAGCACTCCGGACAGCCAGGACACGGCTGCCTGCCCAGGACAGCCGCTCCCAGAATACCAACGAGCTGCCAGGCATCTTCAGGGACAGGTCCCAAGAGCATCTTGGCCATGCCCAGCCTCCCCCAGCTGCTTTTCCTTGTTGGGGTCTTCACTACAAACATTACTGAAGTTGTCCCTTCTACCTCTTCACCTGTGAGGCCCCAAACCCGGCACTGTTGGAGCTTGGCACTGGCTCCATCATTCCTTCACCTCATCCTCACTGGAAATTAGTGTCACCTTTTGCATTTTGGATCTCCATACACTGGTCTAGTGACTCACATCCTTCTATGAGTTATTCTTCTATCACGACACCGATGATTCCCACCAGCCTGGACTCTGAATTTCTGCCCCTTTTGTAGGGAAAGAAGGTCAAAGGAAAAGGAGAAGTGCCCAGAAGGAATTTCACACACCCCAGAGTCTCCTTCCCAAAGCAGCCAGGCATTTGCAAAGGGCCCTGCTCTAAAACAGCTCCGTGTCTGCAGACACGGCTTCTCCTCACGGCTGCAGGGAGGAGCCAATCCAGCCCAGACAGCTCCCTCGGGATTGGGGTCAGAACTCCTTAGGGAAAGAGCAAAACCAGCAGCAACAATCTTATCGCTGGCACCACACAGGAGCCTCCTGTGCATGCCAGGATGGCTCCAGGGAGCCACAGGCACCCCCAGAGCTGGGGACGGGCCCGGTGGCTGCGGTGCCATCACAGACGAGCTGGCTGGCGTCCTTACGGGATTTACAGGCACAAATGGCTCGTATGGCTTCAACCCAACGTTAATCGTGCAACCAGGACGCCTCTGGGAGATCCAATTATGTGTCCAAAGAGGAAAAAAATACAGATTTATAGCCCAGATTCTACTAATGGCCTTCCTGTCCTGGAAAAAACAATTCTGCGTTGCAGTAATCTGGTTACCCCGAGCTGGCAGCGCATCAAGCACTGCCATGGAATCCTGGAATATCCTGAGTTGGGAGGGACCCACATGGGCCATCAAGTCCAGCTCCTGGCCCTGCAGAGGACATAGCAAAGATCCCACCACGTGCCTGGTGTGCTTCACACTATCACCACTGTCTGGTGTTGGGGTCTGATACATCCAGGTGGGCTGGGGCAGCACAGCACTGGTGGCACCTGTGCTGGGGACAGCAAACAAAGATGGATTTGCAGATCCCATCTTGCTCACAGGTGCTCCAGGCAGGATCAGGAGCTCTAGGCATTCAGCAAAGCAGCTCCAGCAAGGCCACGAGGCTGTTCCCTATAAATCTCCTTAAATATGAAGAAGGCACAAGGCTAAGAACCTTCTCCCCTCAGGCTCAAGATAAGTCAGGAGGCAGAAAACTCAACCAATCCCAGCAAAGGGAAGTGAGCAGAGACGTGCCAGGAAAAACAAGGCACGTTTGCCCTATGCCCATCCTTGGCCAATGTGCAAGGAGTCACCTCGGCCTTTAATGGTACTGATTAACTCGAGCCCTGTTTGTCTTTTCCAAGGTCACTTCTCAGCTGGCACCAGAATGGAGCACACTGGCAGTGGAGAGCTGCACCCACCACATGAGCCCACGGGTTTGGCTCCCACCAGGAAGCTGCAGGAAGGATGTGGATGTCCCAGCTGCAGCTTCAGTGTGTCCCTCCTCCTGCCTGGCTTTCACTGTGCAGGTTTTAGACATCCAGCAATGAAAGATGCTCCAAAACACGGCATAAAATCACAGAATCACTGAGGTTGGAAAAGTCCTCTCCGAATGTCGAGTCCAACCACCCTCCAGCACTGCCAAGGCCACCACTGCCCCATGTCCCCAAGTGGCACATCCACAGGGCTTTTAAATCCCTCTAGGGATGGAGACTCCACCACTGCCCTGGGCAGCTGTGCCAAGGATGGACAGCCCCTTCCATGAAGGAATTGTTCCCAGTATCCAACCTGAGCCTGCCCTGGCCCAGCCTGAGGCCGTTTCCCCTTGTCCTGTCCCTGTTCCCTGGGAGCAGAGCCCGACCCCCCCGGCTGCCCCCTCCTGTCAGGGACTTGTGCAGAGCCACAAGGGCCCCCCTGAGCCTCCTTTGCTCCAGGCTGAGCCCCTTTCCCAGCTCCCTCAGCCGCTCCTGGGGCTCCAGCCCCTTCCCAGCTCCGTTCCCTGCCCTGGACACGCTGCAGCCCCTCCAGGGCTCTCCTGGCAGGAGGGGCCCAGGACTGAACACCTGTAGTGTCCCCAGCAAGGCCAGAGCCCCCCTCCTCGATAAGGAACTGCCACACTGAGCAGAAGCTTCCCTCCTGCTCCCCAACCCCCACCACAGCACTTGATAACTCATTGGGAAAACCACATTCCTGCCTTGCAAACACTCTGATATTCACAGCCTCGGTTCTCAGAGACACCAGCTGGGAGATTCATGAAATCCCAGATTGCTTTGGATTGAGTGGACCTTAAAGCTCATCCAGGGCCACCCCCTGCCAGGGGCAGGGACACCTTCCACTATCCCAGGTCGCTCCAAGCCCTGTCCAACCTGGCCTGGAACACTTCCAGGGATGAACCAGCCACAGCTTCTCTGGGCACCCTGTGCCAGGGCCTCCCCACCCTCACAGGGAAGAATCCAGTGCAGTTTCTCTCTCTCCAGCGCAGCAGCTCCAGGCGGGACACAAAGTGGGCTGTGGCTCTGTCCCGGCACTGGAATCACGCCGTGGTGGGACCGAGCTGGGAGTTGGCCCCACCGCCCTGGTGCCGAGTCCTGACCCCATCCCATTGTTGTGTTGGTGCAGGGGAAGTAACTCCCCCATGGATCATAACGTGGAGCAACACTTGATGTTGATGGCAGCCTTTGGCGAGCAGCCTGCCAATTCCAGCTGCATCCAGGAGCTCCTTCTGTTTGGGAGCATCAAATATCCATGAATATGGGTCACCACCGCTTCTGCTACAGGGCGAGGTGATCCAGGAGAACAGGACGGGGGAATGGTCTTAAGATGAAAGAGGGTGTGTTTAGATTAGATCTTAGGAAGGAATTCCTCCCTGTGAGGGTGGGGAGGCCCTGGCACAGGGTGCCCAGAGCAGCTGTGGCTGCCCCTGGATCCCTGGCAGTGCCCAAGGCCAGCCTGAATGGGGCTTGGAGCAGCCTGGGACAGTGGGAGGTGCCCCTGCCCCTGGCAGGGGGTTGGAATTAAATGATCTTTAAGTCACTTCCCATCCAAACCACTCTGGGATTCTGTGATAATGCACAAGTCAGTGCAAGAAAAGAGAATCTCTTACAATCCCTAGAAAAAGAAATCAAGCTGAACTTTTCCATTCAAGCTTGCCACAAGCCCACGCACAGCAGGAGATGATTCCAGGTAAAGCAAGGCACTGCAGGCAAAGAGGGGCAACACCACCCCCAAGTTTTGACAGAGACTTTGTGAAGCGCACAAATAAAACTTTTTCTCCCAAAGCACATTTCTGGCTCTCTCTCATCCCGCCTCTCCACAAAGGGGAAATTCACAATTAACAGGAAAAAACCCACACTGACATCCAGCCTTGGGCAAGATGTGAAGCAGAGCGGGTCAGGTCACTGACACAAACCCTCAGAGCCAGCCATGGGAAGTGATACTCGAATTTCCACAATGCACTCCCAGTTCTCTTCCAAACCCTCTGGACAGCCAAAGACTTGCTGTTAATTAGCAATGAGTAACTTTTCTGATGGAATTCCCTGTCGCCAAGACTCAACAGACACCAATAAACATTGCAGCAAACTTTCAGTGCAATTAAAGAGCCTCAAGATGAGCTGACAAGCAGCCCACGCTCTGTTTAAGTGATGGCTCTGCACACCTTGCAACACTCAAGGCACGAGCTGGGACCCAGCTCTGTTTTGCATGCCAAGGACAGACGCTCTTCCCGCAGATGGAAAAGGCTCACACAGCCAAAGGCACCAGCAGGCTTAGCTCTGTCACCAGCTCAGCTACTCCCTTCTCTGCACAGGCCTGTGGCTGCTCATCGTGGCACCTCTGTGCCCACACTCACAGCTGGGATTGGGAATGCAGCTTCCTGCTGCTCCACTGTGCTCACATCCATGAGAAAGGCAGCTGCTTTTAGCAGATGTCCCCAGCCACCAGCTGGGAACGGCAACCTCCTGCCTCAGGTGGGCCCAAGGATGCAGGATGTGTGCAGCAGGCAGATGGGCACAGCAGGAGTTGTGTCCTTCCCCTGCACCGCAAGGAAAGAGCCCAGAGGGCTCCTGCTGTGGGACAGGACACGGAATCCAGGAAGATGGATGTGACCTGGCTGTGTGCGCTGACACCTGGAAACCCCCCAGTCCTGGGCTGACTCCCCAGCGTGGGCAGCAGGGGAGGGGGGATTCTGCCCCTCTGCCCCCGTGCTCAGGTGAGACCCCACCTGCAGAGCTGCCCCAGCCCTGGGGCCAACAGCAGAAGGACGTGGAGCTGCTGGAGAGAGGCCAGAGGAAGCCACAGAGATCCTACAAGGGCTGGAGCCCCTCTGCTCTGGGGCCAGGCTGGGAGAGCTGGGAATATTCACCTGGAGAAGAGAAGGATCCAGGGAGACCTCAGAGCCCCTTCCAGGGCCTAAAGGGGCTCCAAGAGAGCTGGAGAGGGACCTGGGACAAGGGCCTGGAAGGACAGGACAAGGTGGAATGGCTTTCCATGCCAGAGGGCAGGGATAGATGGGATACTGGGAAGGAATTG
>WEIT01019923.1:19943-35301 GCA_013389985.1 Dryoscopus gambensis | reverse complement strand
GGCTGAGAGAGGCTGTCATTGGGTTTCTGGTTCTGTTTTTTGTTGCTGCTGTTGTTGTTATTTGTTTGCCTTGTTATACATGCTAATAAAGAGCTGTTATTCCTTTTCTCATATCTTTGCCTGAAACCCCTTTAATTTCAAAATTATAATAATTTGGAGGGAAGGGGGTCATATTTTCCATTCCGAGGGAGGTTCCTGGCTTCCTTGGCACACACCTGTCTTTCAGACATACACACTGTTCCATTTTCTCCCCACCACATGGCAAACTGCTGTTGTTTTCTTTTATTCCCCTGGCATTTAGCATTTATCTACCTTTTACTGTGCCGTGTGAGCACTCTGTTGGTCAATAAAGGGTTGAGAGTTTTTTTTCACTTTCATCCACTAGAATTCATTTCTTATTGGCAGAAAGGCATTGTTGGAATCCTTTTTTTTTTTTTTTTCCTAGAAGAAACACTCATTCCAGAGTGTTTTTCTCCTAAACTTGTCTCTAAACCGGCACTTACCCACTATTATCAAATGACTCCTTCAATTCCTACATTATGCTCTCTGGGTCACATTGGTTTTGCTGTTCTTGGTGGGTCGGTTTGCTTTTTCCTCAGTGATTAGCATGTCTCTTACCCTTTTCTCCGTAATTGGCAGATGATCATGCCACTTCAAACTGGGCTGATGCTAAGCAGCAGGATTAATGGGGATAAGGCCTTCTGTGTGTGAAGTGATCTCTCTTCAGAAGATATTCGTGTTTTTTTCATGGTTTGTATTTAGGAGTATTTTACTACCTTGAAATTGTGCAGTGAAACTAGGCAACTTCATTCTGCTGTGGTGGAGCAAGCCTGACCCTGCTCACATCCCATTGTGATGGAGAAGAAGGAAAATAATGCAGTGGTAGAGAGGATAGTGGCACTCCTTTGATGCTGTAGGCCTATGTAATCCTAGCCAAAGCACTGAGATTTGCCTCCAACTGAAGTTGAAGGAGACAGAAAGAAACCACCCCTGACAAAACAGAGTTGCCCAGAAGAGCTAAAAAAGAAGAGATGAATTTGTCCTTGTGCTAGTGCCTTGCTTTCTGCTCATCATCTGCACTTGCCAGGATCTGGCAGAGTTGACTGCATACAGCTTGGTATGAATTGCCAGCTTGGTTTTTTTGACTGAATTCTCCTGTGATGCAAGAAAGCAGGTAGCAAGACACTTAAAGAATCTGCCAACATTAAAACACTGTGGTAATTTGATGTGCTGCCTCAGTCCTTTAATTTCTTCCCTTTTGTTCTTCTCCATCCCTTCTTCCATACATTTCTATTTAGTTGTCTCTCTGCCTCTACTTCTATATTTGCATATACTTTTATCTTCTTTTCCCTTCAACCTTAAGCCATTTCCTTCTGCGTTCTTCTTCTTTCATTTCTCTCACCCTTTCTTTCATTTTCATTTCACAGTAGCCAAGAATGGGTTGAAGAAATGATTCATCTTCCTCTCTTAGTCCTGGCACAGATTACTGAATGGCTCCAAGGCACAGTTTTTCCCTGACTTCTGGTGCTAACAAGTGATGACTTACCACCAGTAATAGCAAATACTTTGCATATTTGTATCTAGACAGGGTATGAGCCTCTATCAGGAGCATTTTTGTTGAAGTGCTTTTGCTGTTTCTGCATATGTGTATGAGAGTAGGTACCCTGGAGCTTTATACTAATATGTTTTGATCCAGTGCCATAAATAAAGGAAAGCTTAGTTTTGCCTTAGAGGGGAAGACATTAGGAGCTTTTTGGATGTCTGGAAAGCAGGCAAGTACTGAACTGAATTAACTAGGAGCTGTGCAGCTTACAGCCACTTAGGCTATGCTAGGTCTAGCTCCAGCTCCAAAAAGCCCTTGTATCAGAGGCTGGCTGTGTGATAGTAAGGAGACTGGTGGAGAAGCTGTCTGAGCATCCAGGCTGGCACTGTTGCCAATAAAAGTAGGCATTTTGTGTGGAGACAGAAACACTGATCCCAGATTCTCAGCAGCTGCTTGGTGGGCAGCCAGGAGGAGTGGCATGGAGAGAGAGCAGCAGCTCACCGCCTGCCAAAGAGATGCTTTTGTTTGCTTGTTAAAATTGTGTGATTTACTGTGGCTTAATTAACAAAGAAACCCAAATGAAGACAAACTGCCTGTAGCTATGGCTGTGCAACCACTGGGTTGCATCAGCAGGACTTCTCCATCATCAGAAACAGTAGTAGGATCTGGTTTTTCCTGAGGTGGCAGAACAAGGTAGCAAAGACTAAAACTGTGCTGGTTATAAGCAGAACAAAAAGACAGATATGTCTTGGGGATGGTTTATTATCCCATATAATTTTTGGGGGTTTTCTTTCGTTTTGTTTGTGCCTGGGATGGCCACTGCCACCCCCGCCAATCCTCCCTGGCTCTGGGAGTATCGCGATGTTTGGGAGCCAAGTGGGTTTCCAGGGGGAGTTCAGGGTGGGGCAAGGGGCTGCCCCTTCCTTCCGGGCAGGCTGTTTGACTGGACGCACAAGGCCGGTGTCTCTGACCAGGGATACTGCTGCTTCTGTGGGTTTTGCCTGTTTCTTTTTGTTTCTTTTGCTTCGACACTGTGGCTGGGCTTGCCGGCTTATTTCTCTGCCGCTGTGGTGTTGGAAAGCCCAGAGGCAGCGCATGCCACGCCAGCACCTGGGAACACCCTTGTGCCCCGCAGAGGCTGCCCCTCTCTGCACAGCCTGGACCCAGGGGCGGCTAGCTAGTATCAGTGAGAAATCGGGGGAGCCTCTCCCTGCCGTGTTCGGGAGCCGGGCTGCTGCGGCCCATCTCCCGCCGTTTCTTTGCCACTGCTCCAGGGTTTTGCTACACTGTTGCTTTTCACCTCCTGCCTGCCGGGGACCCCGTGGTTCTAGCTACACCTGCAGAGTTTCTGATACATCTCATGTACCACTCTGGGATTTTTCTCATTCTGGCCGTTCCAGCTTGCTGTTTCCGAGGTTTCCTGCTACAGCTCCTTTTGCTATCCAGAGGGGGCACCAGGGTCGGCTTCCCCTGGGGATTCAAAAAGGAAACCCCTTCTCCATCTCTTCTGCCAGCAGAGCTGCCATTGCCATGTGGAGAGGTGGCTGAGCTCGTGCCCTCTGCAGTCGCGGGGGAATCATCGCACCCGCCCTACCCAGCCGGGAGCCACCAGCGCCCCTGCCGGCTGTGAGCGTAACTGCACCGAAGGGGAAAGGGCCTGTGGCAGAGAGAGGCTGTCACTGGGGTTCTGGTTCTGTTTTTTGTTGCTGCTGTTGTTGTTATTTGTTTGCCTTGTTATACATGCTAATAAAGAGCTGTTATTCCTTTTCTCATATCTTTGCCTGAAACCTCTTTAATTTCAAAATTATAATAATTTGGAGGGAAGGGGGTCATATTTTCCATTCCGAGGGAGGTTCCTGGCTTCCTTGGCACGCACCTGTCTTTCAAACCAAGACAGAGATATTAAGCTTTTAATTGGATTTTACCTTAAAATAACAGCTTTAATTTACTTCAGATGTACTTCACTTACAGCAGTAGGGTACATAGCTCAGAAATCTCTCAACTCTTTTTTTTTTTTCCTTACATCTGAACCTTTAACCTTCCTTTGTCTCAGTTTCTGGAAACCTCTAAAACTACAAGTTTCTCCAAAGTGTTGCAATTCAGGTCTGTCAAAAATTCTGCCATGGCAATGTGATCACAGTATGAATATTGACATTTTCATTTGAAAATAAAATTGGCAAATGATTCCCTGCGTACTGACTGTCACACTTTAGTATTGTCAAATGCTTCTTATACATTGTCTATAAATAAATGCATGTAGATAAATAAAATGTATTATCTGTAATTTACAAAAGTTCACATTTTGCAAATGAAAAAGTAACATTAAAATAAGTTACTAAAATTTTCATAAGCTCAAAATCCTTACCACAAAGGTTGTTTGTGGGTGTCCACACCCCCACTAGTGTAATGTGTAAAATTATGGTTTATATCAATACGTAAGTGTCTTGGGGTGATTTTATGATGATACTTTATTCCGTAACTATCTGCTTTATGGCCAGAAATGGCTGCTGTACCTTTCAGATGGACCCGGGGAGTGGGGCGGGGAGCGTTGGGCTCCTGTGCGGTTTGGTTCAAACTCTCTCCGAGTGCTCCAGTGGCATGGACCAGGGCGCTATATTGTTCCTTTTGTTGGAGTAGTGTTTTACTAGCTTGAAGAGAGTATTTTTTTCTTCCCCTAGCCTAGAGGCCGTACTGGGAATCCTCTCAGTGGCTTTTTTGGTTTTTTCCCCTTGAACTGTTTCAGCCTGGCTTGTCTTCTCTTTCCAGCCCATCCAGGGAGCCAGTGGGGGCTGCCCAAACCCGAGACCTCAGAGAAGCTGAACCTACACAAGACAGGACACTAAAACCCACCACTTGTGAGGAAGAGACTAATGCTAGAAAGGTTCTCATCTATTCTGCCCGAGCGGCTACGTGAACTCTTGTTCCTACCATCCCCTGAGACAAAGAAGGGCAGCTACCATCTTTGCCTCTTGGCCACGTGGCAAGGTGAGGGGGGGTGTAAGGTTCAATTTTTTTTCCTGTGCTTTGTGGGTATCTTGCTTTGTTAATTATCCGAGTAACCCGCGGTCCCAGAGCTGTAGGGAGAGAGAGGAGAAGAATCAGGCAGCAGTGCTTTCTTCATCCAGCAGAATAGTGAAGTGCTTTATTGTGAAGTGCTTGTGAAGTAGTGCAGAAGTGAAGTAATTTATTTAATTAATTACAAGTTCTTTTATACCTTTTTCTCTCACAGAACAATTGGTCAATCACATATCCACCTCCGTGGTGTGATAGGCTAAATTCTAAAAACATACTTCTTAAAACATTGGTCCTACTTTATCATAAACAATTTCTCCAGCAAGGCCATAGGTGTTCTTTAGTTTTGGGAACACTGCTGATAACTTGTGTGAGAACTAAAATTCTCTCACAAGAGAAAAAAGCTGCTTTTAGCAGCACATGGCATTGACAGTTAATAAACAGTATTACTTTTTTTTTCACTTTCACCCAAAGGTATTCAGTCCTCTCACTGGCAAAAGGGATTATTGGAGCCCTTCTCTTTAGAGGAAATGCTCATTCCAGGGCATTTTCTCCTAAATTTGTCTCCAAAACTGAGACAAAAATGAGATAAATACATATTATAATATTGGCTTTCCGCAAATATTAAAGTGAATGCTATATATAATGTTAAAGTAGCTTTGCTATAAAGATATAGGGGTTTTGTAACAATAACTAATGCCTTTATTTCTGTTAGCAGTAAAATAGCTGATATAGTTATGCTTGTGGTAACTGAACTGTCTGCTTGGTTGGATAACATCCAATGAATGTATAATGAGGACCCTTGCTACTGACTTGCCAACTATCAATAACTACCATCTGCATGGTGATAATAAAAACTGACTAAAACCACAGCCAAGAAATACACATGCTCTAAAAAGGTGGACCCGAGGAGGAGCCATGCTAAACAGTTCCTAGAAAATGTAAACTAGTTGGGGGAAAAGTTTGAATATGTATAATTGTTTATGAATATGCATTAGGCTGATGCAATAGTAAAGGCATGTAAAACGTGTCTCCGTGACAGCAGGGGTGCTCTTGGCTGAGTGCCAAGGGTACCCAGTGCTGTAATTTTTGCTTTATTGTTTTTTGTCCCTTATTGTCTCTTTATTAAAACTTTCAAATCCTTACAGGAGAGCGAACCTCATTTTTCACAATAAGGTTCTACAGATAGCTTCATGTGCAGTGGCAAACAGGATGGGAGTGCAGCTCAGAGTATATCTATCAAGTATAGTAGATTTCTGGAAGGTTTAGGAACAAATTTGAGCATGTGCAGTATAAAGCACAGGCATGATCCTCTCTGATACAGCAGGTTTCATTTGTATGGTATTCTAAAGGCCTTCTCTAACACAAATTTCCACCTCTAAAATTAGAAATAAAGCTCTTCATGCAGACATACTTCTTCCTGACTATTGATTTCTAGCATACCTCTCATACACTTCTCTCTAAACTAAGAAAAAATGTAGCAGGTTTTTAGAACAAAAAACATTTTTAAATGTTTGATGTGTTGTCCAAAACATAGCCCCATACTATTTGATGTGAAGAAAATTAACTCCACCCTAGCTGAAATCAGCGCATGTTTAACAGAAATTTCTGTTCTGGAACAGATCAACTTTTACATATCTTTTCTGCTACATCAAGGTAAGTGAGCAGAGAAGAGTAAAAAGACGTCAGAATTTCTATAGGGCATTTAACAAAATGACACGAATCCCTAGAAATGCTGTTATTAAGACCATCTTGGATGTGAAAGTCCATGTGAATTGCAAATCAAATGAAGAGCAAAATAAAATATAAATTGTACTGGAAGCTCATGGGGTAGACCACATTGTAGTTCAATTGCCACTGAAGTTGTAAGCCAATTGCCATAGCTCTGCATGTTCATGGCTTGGTGGCCGTGTGACTTTCTCAACAGCTTTCTGGTATTTTCCATGACTGCTCTCAGTGGCTGTTTTTAAGCAAAGAGGAAAATTTCACAAAATTCCACTTTGTTTTTGAGATCTGCACCATTTGAAATATTCACCTGAAAAGATCCAAAATGTATTTTCTGTAGAAAACTACTGCCTATACATGTAGTCAGCTGCAACATTTGATTTATTGTAGATAGATTTTCCTAGGTAGTGGGATGGAAGGGAAATGGTTAGAAATGACTGATGAATCATTTGTAAATATTCCTGAGGGGAATATTTCTTATTCTTACCAGTACCTACTGGTCCCTTATTCCCTCACTCCAAATTCTTCCCATAGAGTTCCCTTGGGACAGGTAGCACAGAGGAACTCCTTCCACAGCAGCCACAACACAGTCACAAGCAAATATGAAGTAATTGCCCAAAGCCCACAGCAGAAATTTCCTCCAAGGGAAGAGGAAGCTGTGAGTTGTACTCTGAAGTTTACCACTAATTTTGCATTTTTATGTTCAAACAGCCAACTTCTGTATTTTTCTGAAACTTGCACAATGATATGTGCTGGTACTCAGCCAGGAGCTGTGCAGAAATTGCATCCCTGGTATTGGTTTCTACATTCTTTTGGGTACACACACTACTGTAATACCAAAATAAACTACCACTCTCTTCTGCTTACAGGGAGAAGAGGGGAGCGGAAGAAAGTAAAGAGGATTCTAATGAAGAAATACCAAATTGTGCAGCTTGGACTAAAGAGGTAAGAACGATCAAAAAGGCTGAGGGGTGATTTGCGAATAAATCCCCTCCTTAATATCCATCAGGTCATGGCAATGTGCCCCTGTAGTGACTTTTGCAATTCCAGGTAGCTCAGGAGCCAGCCAGTGCACACTTGAAGCAACAGACTTGTGACCAGGCATTTTCTGACTCATTTTCCCTCAGCTACCTCCTTGGAAGGAGGAAAGTTAATCTCAGACATTGAACGGAGATGGGATAAGTCTGACCTTCAAGCAAGTGAAGGGGGGGCAGTTGAGGTGTTTCGTTTTGAGAGTAAACGGAGTAGGCCTTCCATGCTGCTTCATGGAAAATTGATTCGTACCTTTTCCCTTCCTTTGAAAATCAAAGACTTTTTAATCTCCCTCCTCCTAAATGTTCTCTTGCAAACTTCCTAAGAAACTGCAGATTTACTAAGGGTCCAGTAGACATCACACTGGGTACCATCTCATCCCATACAGACATGCATACAGACATGTATTTCAAAGCCTCCTTTGTCCACACCTTTTTGGTGAATGCTGAAATATATCAGGGGTTTTCGATCTACAAAGCCAGTTATAATAACAATAAAAACTTGCATTTTTTATTCTTTTTGGTTTCAGAGAGCTCATGTATTAGGTTTGTGTAGCAAGGTGGCTTCAGTGAGAAGCTGCCAGAAGCTTCCTCTATGTCTGATGGAGCCAACGCCAGCCAGCTCTAACACGGAACTGCTGCTGGCCAAAGTAAAGCCTATCAGCAACGGTGGCAGCACCTCTGGGATAAGAGGTTTAAGATAGGGAAAAAAAACCTCACTTGGACAATTGCAGCTAGAGAGAAGAGTGAGAATGTGTGAGTGAAACAACACTGTGGGCACCAAGGTCAGTGAAGAAGGAGGGGGAGGAGGAACCAGGTCAGCGTTCCTTTACATGGTTTGTTCAAGAAAATTAACAGAAACCAATTCATCTGCTTGGGTTTTTGCAAGGCTATGTGGAACTACTGCAATGGCAATCATCTCCTAAATTTTTCCAAGTACAATGACATTATTTACAGGGGATTTTAATGTATTCAACTGCAAATGATGCAATACTTTCAAAAGAATTCAGCTCTTCAGATTTCAGTATCTCAACTAATCTTGGTGCTGTCATGTTATTGTCAATAAGCAGGCAAGTAAGTGGTAAACAGTTACCCATCATTTAGATATCAAACCAAGCATATTTTATCAGCATTTCAGCAACCATCTAGTTCCTTCAAGAATATGTAACAGAAGTTTTTAAGTGTCAATTCAGATACCAGCTGCCACATAATAATTTTTAAAGTATTTAGTCACAGAAAGAAACATCAAGGAGGACTCTAGCTTCACTGATTGCACTGGAGTTACATTATGAGTTTCTTTGGTGTATGCCACATACTCTTATATTTTGTAAGCAAGTAGAGAACATCCCAGACACTTAAAAAGAAAGATAAAATAAACTGGGTAAAATGAAAGAAAAACAAACAGTACAAAGACTTGTGAAATACTTAAGGTAATGATTATTCAACTATACCCCATTTGTCCCAATAAATAACTGCAAATTAATTTAACTCTCTAAATCCTTTAATACACAAATGTGTACATGGACAGACCAGTATCTTGGCTTTTACTTGTTCCTGAAGGAGGGTTTGTTCCTCATTTTTCATGGAGTGTTGCTTCTCTAAATTATTTCACATCAAATATACACTTTATTTTAGGACAACACAGATAACAAAACCAGTGTATAGAAAAGCAAGGAACATCATGAAAGTAAGTAAAATTTATTCTGAATTTAAGGATAAACAAGCCTAACCACTTTATGAATGGGCAATGCTAATAAAGTCTTATGACACATATCAAAGTATTTAAATTCAGGTACTTAGCATAAGTAATTAATGAAGGGATTCTGGGGTAAGTAATTACTGAGTATTAACACTCTTACAGCCAAATTAAGACCAGTGTTTCTCCGTTGTCCAATGTAACTTATGTTGTTCCTCAAGAAATTTGTCGTCTCCAACTGGTTAAAATTGTTAATTACATGAGCATGTAATGAAACCATCAAAATCTTTGAAAGAAACTTCATTCCTTGCCAGTATTTGTCTTCAAGCTTTCTCATTCATGTTATGCTAAAGAAGCAGTGCCAAGAAGTTGTTGGCTGAGCTGGTTTGGTGACTTCTCATCTGCCTGGCTGCTGGTGGCTCCTGAAGGTGCCAAAAGGAAGGTGCAAGATGGATTTGGATCACTGAATTTCAGAAAAAGGGCCAATTCTGCTGTTATCAAGATGTATATCGCCCTTTTTTTCTCCTAGCATCTCACTGAAACATGGTAACTGTGCCTTTCTTAGGGCACTGTTACATTAAAATATCAGCTGCCATCAAATGTTTGTTGGCTTTCCATTTATGTTAGTTACATTGGCTCAGCTGCATGTAGTCTCCTAAGTCATATTCAAAGAGCTGTTTTTCTCCTCAGCTTTATCATTGTCAGCTTTGTTATCATAGGGAATTTAATAACTTCTTTGGAGTTTTCATTCTTAAACCTTTTCTATTTTCATTCCGCTGGAATTTAGCAGACATTGAAATTCTGACATATTTATCTGTATAGTGATGCAGTTTCCACATTTAAAAACAAGCAGCTCTATTAATTAGCTAGTTAGACTTAACAAACTATGGGCTGGTTAGTCTATCACTGAACTTTGTTACAATAACAGAATAATTAATCTGCCACAGTGTTAACAAATAGTTCCAGGATGAGAATATAATTGTTCTTCCACAGTCAAGGTATGATCTTGTGGAAGTAGGTCCTGTCAAACAAAGCTTGCTTCTATTTTGGCAGGGTGAAAGCTTTGGTCAACAGAAATAGTAGGGTTGATATAATATGTCTGAATTTTGCCAAAGAAATTTTAATTGTAATGACAGATTGTATATAAAATTAACTTGGTCGTAACATCTGGGTGTAAAAGAAACCCACAGAAATATTGGAGAATAAGGGGATAATAGTGCATGGGAAAGCTGGTAGGAGTCCCTGTATAATTTTAATATTCTACACGATCAATTTTGTGCTGAAGAAACTCTATGACAATTTTTCTAAATGACATAGGGATTGACAAGACAAAAAATAGTGATGTAGGGTCACTGCTATATCAGGACTCAGATCACTCTACTATAGCCTAGTACTTATGTCCATAAACCAGACATAAAGCAAAGGGTGTCAGTTATAACAGAAATAGGGATCACTTTCAACATAGAGAAAGCTTCTCTGAATGAGGATTTTGGATAAAATGCTCAATGTGTTCCCACTGCAGTGCTGTGTCAAAAAAAAAAAAAAAAAAAAAGGATTCAGACATAATGTCTCCAAACTAGGAATGACTTCGCTTCTGTCAAAACAAAACCAAAACTGGTAAAGCTCTGTTAACATACGGAGCCCACCTCTGACACCAACACTCCAGAAATTATCAGAGTTCAAAGGATGATGGTATAGATATGAAGGAGAGCTGGAAACTGTGAGTCTTATCCAACACACCTCAGCAAGAAAGGCAGTCCACAGAAAGGTGTGTGGGCTGTGGATATGCACCTGCCTGACCCATGGAGAGCCTGGAACACCAGCAGGGCATTATAAAGAGTAAAGGGATCAATATGACACCGGGGGGGGAGAAGGGGGTTAAATATAGGGAAACAATTTTTACCAATCAGATTTGTCATGAAAGAACAGCAGAACTTCACACCAAAAAAAGCCTAAGAAAGCTGTCATTCACAATGAGAGAAAAAGTAGTAAGTGGCATACTGAAGAACAGCTGTCATAATTAAGGAGAATTTTAAAAAATGCATCTCAGAATATGAAACTCTTTTATATAATCTTCCTTGGAAAGGTAGATTCCTCATCCAGACTGCAAGCTTGCAGTGAGTTTGTTTCTCCTGAATCTATACACCCGTTCTTTCAATCTAAGTAAGGTGTGCATTTTGCAAAGATAATCTTTGAAAATTTTGATGTTTTATCTTTGCTCCTAGTCAACTGAATGGCTGTCTTGAACCACTAGCACGTGCCATTTGGCTGTGTCTAATGAAGACATCCATTGTAAGAAGGTCTTCTGGGGAATAAATGGTAAAACGTCTGCTTTATTATATCTTTTTCCTTCTTAAGTAATGTTAATGTCCATTAGTATGATGATATTACAGAGAATGGTTGTCGTTCTAGAATCATACTAATTTTCTTCCCAGGGAGGTTTATAATATGTTATATGAAATAACTCCTCAGTTTGTATTGATATCTGCTCCTGATTTCTTTGTTTTTCAAAACTGAATGACATACATTGTAGTTTTAAATCTAATGGCACAGAGAACTTTAAACAGCCCCATTCAGTGTTAAAACCACACTGAGGTTCCAACCTCATACAGTTTTCTCAACAAGATATTATAAAACATGCAGGTGCAAATATTCTTTTATTTCCATTTCAGATTTTTCTAAATCCCTGTTACAATTCAAGGAACTGACCAGAAGTTCATTATTTTGTTCCTGTCATGGTTTGACACTGGCCAAATGCCAGGCACCCATGAAAGCTGCTCACGTTCCCCTGCCACAGCTGGACAGAGGAGAGAAAAAAATTTAATGATGGGTTCATGAGATAAGGACCAGAAGAAAATACTCCAAAGGCAAAACAGGCTCAGCTTAGAGGTACAAAATGAATTTATTACTAACAGAGTCGGAGGAGGATAATGAGAAGTAAAATAAGCCCTTAAAAACACCTTTTTTCCCCAATCCCTCCCTCCTTCCCACCGACAGTGCAGGGAGAGAGGGGGGTGGGAGTTTTGGTCAGTTTGTCACCTGAGTTCTTCTTCCACTGCTCAGGGAGAGGAGTTCTTCCCCTGTGAGACCGTGGGGTCCCTCCCATGGGAGACAGTTCTCTGTGAACTTCTCCAACGTGGGTCCACTCTCATGAGCAGCAGTCCTCCCAAAACTGCTGCAATATGAATTCCCCCCATGGGCACGCAGTTCTCCTGAAACTGCTGCGGCGTGCGTCACTCTTCCATGGGGTGCAGTCCTCCAAGGACTCCAGGCTGGCTGCTCCAGCCTGGGAGCAAGGGCCCTCTCTCTCAACCAGCTCTCCCACTGGATCACAGCCTCCTCTAGGCATCCACCCGCTCCAGCATGGGCACCTCCCCCACAGGCTGCGGGTGGATCTCTGCATCCCCCATGGATCTCCATGGGCTGCAGGGGCACAGTTGCTTCACCATGGTCTTCACCACAGCCTGCAGAGGAACCTTGGATCTGGCGCCTGGAGCAACTGCTCCCCCTCCTTCTTCACTGACCTTGGTGTATCCATGTTGTTTCCCTCACACGTTCTCACCTCCTCCTCTTCTCTGACTAGAAAAAAACTGTGCCCCACTTTTTTTCGATTTTCTTCTTAAATATGTTATCACAGAAGCGTTACCAACATCTCTAATTGGCGCAGCTTTGGCCAGCAGCGTGCCCATCTTCAGAGCCATCAGGGATTGGCTCTGTTGGACATGGTGGAAGCTTCCATCAGCTTCTCACAGAAGCCACCTCTGTGCCCCGCCCCCCACCAAAAACCAGACTGTGCAAAACCAACACAGTTCCCAAATTACAAGATGAAAAAGATACATTTGAAACTTTATAATTGAGCATTAAGACTCAAAAAAACTCCCCAAAACACACAGACAAACGTTTTACATGAGGGATAAAAGTAAGTGATGAGCACGCAGGAAAAACAATATTTACACTGGCTTCAACAAGAAGTCAGCCATGATAGCACAACACCTATTTTACATTGCAGTGAAAGTAGATCAGGTTTCCATTTATAAGTGCCTTTATACTATCTACAATGCAGTGGCAAAAAGACACAATACACCCTCATTTTCAATGCCATTTACTTGAGTGATGACATTTCATTTCTTTCCACTTTTATTCAAATGTTCTATAATGCTTAACAGATGATAAATATGAACGATGTTACAAATTACGCTTTTCTTTATGCCAGTAATATGTCACCCTCCTCGCATATAAAACTGCCTAATTGGCACTAATGGGTGTTTTCAGTAGTTACACTTTTCCATTCGTAACAGTCTGTACCTACTGCTGAAAAGCAGGTTACGAGTGGGAAGCAGGAGTGCCCAGCTTCTGATAAAGCTTTTTTTCCTGCTTGAGGACAAGTGCACAGTTCACCAAGAAAATTAATTTCATCACTGCTTTCGACTACAGCAGAGTATCATGTGCTTATTCTTTCCCAAAAAGCTGCTGTGGCTTTAGTAGTTCTACTGAAGATTTTCAGAGGGATATCTCCAGTACTGCCAGCACTACCCCTACAAGAGCACAGGAACCTTGTGTGTCCTGCCTTTACTAAAGGAATTTACTTAGGATTTTTGCCACTACTTTTAGCCAGGCTAGAATTTAACTTTCAAGGTATTTAGCACATAGTTTTTAGCCAGATCTGGTTTAAAAAACAACAAAACAAAACAAACTGACATTTCTTCTCAAAGCTGTAAGAAGCTTTCTTGTTCAAAAATTTTATTTTCCTTAAAAATACTACGCCTAAAAACCCCCTTGAGAGCGAGGTCATTTCAACATTACTAAAATTCAAAATAATCTCACTCTGTGATAAATTCAGAAAGGGTAAAGAGGCTCTTCTCCACTTCCATTCACGGTGCAGCTGCCCTTCTCAGCAATGATGATGAACATTCTCCATGGTGCAGAGAAACTGAGAGGAGAACTGGCAATTTTTAAGTGTACATCAGGGACAGTCACCTCCCTCTTCTGAAATTTTTACCTACACAGTAACAACCACACAACTGCTACCTCAGATGAAAAGTCATTTCTCCCAGGACCGTGTCTCTGTCTCCACATGATGGACAATGGGTACCAGCTCCATGCCAGCACCAGTTGATAAAATACTAGACTCTACTATAAAGTACAGCCTGCATGAGCAGCTTGTGCCCAGAACATGGCTTTATGTTGTCTTTGGGGCTTAATTTAGCCTTATCAACATCTTTAATAAAACAAAGATACATATCTGATTGGAAAGTAATAGTTTTACACCTAAAGGGAGGTCAGCATGTCCAGTCCTTTCCCGACAACTTGGAAATCAAATAGCATTCAGAGCTGCAAGGATCGAAAATATGTTATCTATCCACACTAGTATTCCCTTTGAGTGTGCTTTATTCCAGGGCTCTTCAGTCCTCAAAAATTAGCCCCACCGTTAGCAGTAGGCACAATGTGGTCTTCAGCAGCAGAGATGAACTTCAAACATGGTGTGGGGCATGGCAGAGAACAGGTACAGAGAAAGGGCATGGTAAGAGGGCAGTGTCATCTCCTCTGGTGGATGGCTTCCCTCCCGGTTGAGACCAGAGCCTGCTCTTCCTTTTAACACCCATTTTACAAAATTCTCTGAGCCACAGGATGAGAAGGCCAAATCTTCCAAGGCAGGCAGTTAAAAGGGGAGTCTTAGAATTGTTTGGGTTGGATGGGACCTTAAAGACCATCTCACTCCAACCCCCTGCCATGGGCAGGGACACCTACCACTAGACCAGCACCATCCCACCTGGTCTTGAATGCTTTAATGTATGAGGCATCCACAGCTTCTCTGAGCAACCTGTGCCCCATGTCCAGTGCCTCTCCGCCCTCCCACTTGAAGAATTTCTTCCTGGTATCTAAATTACACCTGCTCACTTGCAGTTTGAAGCCATCACTCCTTGTCCTATCAAAAAGTCCTCTCCAGCTCTCTTCTAGCCTGTTCAAGTACTGGACGGTATTGGAAGGTCTCCCCGAGCCTTCTCTTCTCCAGGATGAGCAACCAGAACTCTCTCAGACCGTGTGCAGAGGAGGATAGGGACCCCAGAGCTGAATGCAGCACTTCAGGTGGAGTCTCACCAGAGCAGAGGGGCAGTATCCCCTCCCTCCCTGCTGCCCACGGTGCTTTGGATGCAGCCCAGGACACGTTTGGCTTTCTAGGGTGAGACCGCGCATTACTGGCTCGGGTCCAGCTTGTGGTCTCCCGGCACCCCGAGTCCTCCTAGGCAGAGCGGCTCTCGGTCCGCGGCCCTTGCCCGCAGCGTCCCTGCGGAACCGTGCCGGGCCCGGCCTCGCCGTGCGTGTTCCCGTGCCCGTGCTCAGGTGCGGGGG
>WEIT01019923.1:0-16046 GCA_013389985.1 Dryoscopus gambensis | reverse complement strand
CTTCTGTGTGACCCTTGGTCAAGTGTTTCATCTTCCTTTTGTTCACCAACAGGGAAAAAAGTATTTTCTTTCCTCATATTCTTCTTGCTTCCCTGGGCAGCCTGGTAGTTTGGCCTGTATGAAATAATTCCTTCTCCAGAGGAATGTGGTGTATTTATTTACACAGCAGCCTGCATCAGCTGAAGCAGAGGCATTTGGACAGAACATGAACCCAGATCTCTACCATCATTTGGGCACTGTGCCCTGTATGACAGTATTAATTTTATGGATGTAAAGACCTTGAACATGTCATAAACTTTATAAACAACTAAAAGGCTCATGTTATTAAGTGTATCTTGCATTCAGATACAACAAATAGGTTTAAAAATGTCTCTTAACTGCTTGCTGCTGTAATGTGATAATGCTTGCCAAACTCTTCTACTCGGAGACATAATAGTAAGGACTTATTGTGTGTGGAGATGGATGGCAGAGCAATGTATTCACTTGTATCTTACAGGAAGAGACTACTGAGGGTGTGGTACAATTAGCTGGTGGCTACTGTGCTCCTTTGCCCACATTTGTGTGTGTGAAGTAGAGATGAAAATTCTAAGTGACTTTGTTTAAAATGTTTTTGTGAGATCTTTGAAGCCCAAGGGAAATAAGTTGTTCTTAGCTAGCAAGAACTGTTTTTAGGAGTGAATTATTTTGCAAATAGGTTATATATGCTTACAGCTGGGACAGTGCCTATGTGAGAGATGCAGTAGGAGTTGTAAGTCCATGTGATGTTGCCAAGGATGATTCAAATGTTTAAGCAGAAGAGAGCAGGTAGAAATTTGCTGACTTGTGGTGATAAAAGGATCTGATGAAATACTACTTCTCCCCACATATTTTTGCAAAAGAAGTTGTCATTTAATTTGCACATTGGAAAGGCAAATAGGAGAGGTTCTGAGCTTGGCTGGCTGATGTGACATATCAATGTCAGATCTAATTTAATTTTTAATACTGTGGCAGTGTTCTAGCGTGAAAAACTTTTCTGCAGCCTTGCTGGACAACACAATTAGTAGCTCACATTTGGAACTAAGATTCTGTCTTGCTTGCAGCCTGTCAGTTCAGAGAGTTGAGGAAGAGATTCCTTGAAAACCTGTTTATGCTTAAGATTTAGAAAAGCTTTTGGCCAGTTATCATCTGCCTGAACAAAATATGGTCCATATTTTAACAAACTTGACACTTTTCTGCCCCTGTTTACTCGAATAGTTGGGATTTTGCATGGCAGACTCGAGTAGAAAGCATGTGCTTTCTTATACTTGAAATACAGTGTTTATCAAAATGGATGCAATTAGCATAATGGGTACGGGTGGATAGCCTATCCATCAGCTTTCCATTATTGTTTTGGCACACAGAGTGGAAGCTGGTCTCTTATGCTGTGCTGTCATTGTCAGTACACCAAATCTGCTCTGATGCTCGGAGCTGCTCCTTAGGATCTGCTGTGGGTGTGTTTGCTTCTCCACACCAGTGCATTTCCAGCGCACCAGTGCATTCAAGGAGCGTGCAGATGTCTAGGGCTGAACTGCCATTTGATTGCCCAGACTGACTCACAGTCCTTCTGAATTCTCAGATGTTTTCCCAGTTCCTCAGCTGGAAGGTGTCTCGCTTCCTTTCTAATGCTTCTCTCCTTCTCCAGCTCTTGTAGCAGGGCACTGTTGACTCCAGAGACACAGTGCCTGAGATGTTGCTTGGTGTAGCTTTGCCTTCCTCTCCTGTAATGCTTCTTGGTCAAGGACTTTCCTTGAATGATACTTTATCTCCTGCACTGTGAGTAGTGTGGCCCATCAAGGCTCCTGAGCTGAGCTGCCTTTCGCCATTTTTGCCTTTGAAGTAATGTTACTGTTTGACATGTGGAATTCCAGGGTGGCCTGCATCAGAGATCTCCTGAGATCTCTGTTTGTAGGAAACCCTGTTGGTAATGTTGCACAGGATCACAAGATAGTAAGCAATCGATGTCTAGTCCACTTACTAATTTTCTGCGTTATACCAGAGTTTGTATTGCTCACAGGGTTGTTGTTATTGTTCTTTGGTCCCACACTGAAAGGTATAGAAGTAGCACTTCTTCATACCAGTTCCCACGTTTCCATCACTCCACAATCCAGTTATGCATTCCTGTAAGAATATATCATATTTCACAGAGGTTTGGGCCCTTGATAGTTTCAATTAGATTCCTACAGAACTAAAAAAGGTTCCACGAAGTATGCTAGCATATACTCAAATGTCTTTGGAACTTAATTTAAACACGTGTATTCTCATACGGTATTTCTTCTTGTAAATACTTGGTATAGGCAGAATCTACTTGTTTTTATCCTTCACAGTATCACACTTCATTTGCTAAAAGTATGAGGATACCATGTTGTCTAGGTTTGAAAAGACAGGTGTCAACTTAAGGGAGGCAGGAGCCTCCCTTGAAATGGGAACTGTAAACCCCCTCCCTCCGAATTATTAGAATTTTGAAATTAAGAAGCTCTCAGGCAAAGAAAAATGGGAATAGGAATAACAGGTCTTTACTAGGAAGTTTGAACAAGAACAAATGCAATAGTACAAAACAAAACAAAAACAAAACCCCTGACAGAGTCAGAAGAATACAACCTGACTCCCTGTTGGTCAGAGAGTTGGTAGCAGTCCGATTAAACGGTGGCTGCAGTCCTCCTGTGGTGGTAGATGTAGTCCAGTTGAAGCAGTGATCCTGTAGAAGGATGTAATTTTTCTCTGGGGACCCAGTAGAGAAGAAGGCTGCTCCTCCAGGTAAATCCACTAGACGTGGACTGCTCTGGTGTTTGAGATCTCAGCTTATATTGAGCATGGAATGCCTGGTTCCTCCCTCTGGCTGGGACATCTCACAATGGGAGGATGAGTCATGGGCATGGCACTAATGGGCCATTTAACAGGAGATAGTCCAGGATCGAGTTATCTGTGATTCATGCAGAAGGCATTCATGGACCCATTCACAGGAGCACAGCCATACCTGGTCTCAACAGATGGTGATAGAATACAAGCTCCCAGGTACATCCCACCCTGCACCCCAGGACACATGTGTATGAAGAGCTGTGAGTATTTGACTGAAAACTTGCTTTTCTTTATCTTGTTGACTACTAATCATACTTCTGTTGTCTGATCAGTGTTGATATTCAGAAACTGCATTTGCATTTTGACTTTAAATCTGGTGTTTAGGTGACCTAAGGTTCTAGAGGACTTCTTCCAAATATTTCCATTTGTTTTCTTTCCAAAGGAAAGGTTGTCTTTTCTATGCTGGATTGGTGATTATTTTTTTCCTGAAATTTCCAGATAGGGGTGTTTGAATTTCTACCACAGCAGCAGTCTTTGTTTCAGCTAGTACATTTTTAATGTTTTGGATTTTACTGTTCTTTCCTCACAGTCTGTCTTGTTCTTCCCTTGTGCTTTTTTCAGTATTTTATCAGCCAGAGTTACTGGGATCTTCTGTTCAGCATTGTTCATTTCCCTGGTAAATTGCCTCCTCTGATAGCCTATTGAAATCTGATCTATCTGCAGGTATTTAGTCAGAACTGTGAGAATTTAAAATTCTCTTTTTCTGAAACTATGCTTCTTTTCAGATTTAGCTTGTAGTTCAGCATGCTTCAGGACTGTTCCTTCCGAGTTTAAGCTGAGTTTACTGTGCCTACTTCAGTCTTTAATCAATTTCATTGACTAGATTCAGTTTACAATAATTTTTCTTAGGTTAGCAGTGGTGATGTTTGGAGATTTTTTTCTCTTTCATTGGATTTTGTTGTTTTTTTTTTTTCTTAATTTGCTCATACTTACTTGATTTGTTCTTTCATCTTACATAGTTTATCTGAATCTTACGTTGGTGCAGATACAGATTTAAATTTTCCTGTTGGATGAAATCTATTAAATTTGCTTATGCTACTCTGACAGACTGGGATATTTAAAAGTAGAGTGCGTGAAGTTCAGTGACGTCTCTGCTGTTTTGGTCTGTGATATTTGATCATGCTTTTCCTAAATGTTTCTCATAAACTTGAAAGTAATTGTTTCTATCACACCTAGAAGGCATTTGATAATTCCATCTATATTTTTCTCACTGTTTCTCCATAACTTCATATAGTCTGGTGTGATTGATACGTAGTATATTTTTTTTTTTCAGTAGTGTGAGATAATTTGTTTGGTGTTTTGTCTAAAGATCAGTTTTGTCTGTGTTGTAAGCCTTCACATACTTGCAACTGTGACATGTCTTGTCAGTGCTCATCTCTTTCTGTGAGCTTTAGCTTAGCAGAAGGAGTTGCAAAAAGTTGTAAAAGCTGAAAGTCTAAACCCAACCAGATTTAGGTTCAAGTTAAGATACAGATTTTTTACAGGGATGGTCATGAGTTGTTTGGACACCTTAACAAGTACAGCTGATCCCTTTTAAATTAACATATTTGGAAGATAAACTGATTCAATCACAATTGTTAAACTTGAAGGGTGGGTGAAAGCTTTATTGTTTGTTGCTGCTTTATCTGTTGGTAATCGAGCCAGATATCACACTGGCCTTTCCCAAGCTTTTTCTTTAAATATTAGTGGTTAGGTTTTCAGTCTTCTCTCATTTGTGTTCATCAACCTGAAGACGGAGAAAGTAAGTACTGGCTTTGTTGCTTTTCTTGCTAAATGTCAGTAGAGTGACAGTTCTTCCTCAAAATCAGTTTCACTGTGTGTGTTTGAAAAGTCCTGTGCAAAGGAAACGGTGGCTGGACAAATCAGTGCCCTGTAGAACTGTGTTGATAGGAAGAGAGAGCAGCGAAGGCAGACATTGAGGAAAACTTAGCAAATCCAAATTTCTTAATTATTCAAGAAATATGTAGATTTAAGAATAATTATTTATTTCTTAGTTAATTTAAAAATATGAATTGCCTTAAGTTCAGAGGAAGAATTTGGTTTTCTTGATACCACATTAGATGCCCGTATAAGCCACATAGGAAGACAGCTGGCAAATAAGTCTTTAGAGGTCATTTAACCTTCATTTATATGAATGAACACCTATTTAAAAAGTATAGCCCTTCATAAAGTTTCAAGGGTGGTGTTCACAATGAAGAGGTTATATTCTTACTTTTGTGGGTATTATTGCCAGTATTAAAAGTTTAACACTTGTCACAGTGACCACCTGTTCCAGCCCTGGCCAGCACTCCGCGGTATGTGGCAGGAGTGGGGAGTGACCGGAGGCTCTTGGCTTTAAAGTCACTCCTTTGGAGTCTATGCTCCTTCCTCGGAGCAGCAGCTCCAAGCACAGCAGATGTCAGCAGCAGAGGACGAGGAGCAGGATGGAAAGTAACGAGGAGGCTTGCCGGTGCATACAGTTCTACCTTTATTGCCCAAGGAGATCCAGGACGAACAAGCAAAGACTGAGCGCTTGCAGCCACTTTTTTTTGGGGGGGGTCTAATCAAACTGGGAACCAATGGAACACTCTAGGGGGAGGAATCTTGGGGAGAATGACACTGACGGGGATCAATGGGCTCAGGGGGTGGAGGGAAAAGGTGACATGCTCCAATGGGGCGTCGAGGTTCAGGGGATTGACAGGGCCCATACATGGAAAGTCTGGGGGGGTTTAGATGATGGGCATAGAACCGGCTGGAACAACAGGCGGGGTTTGGGTGATTGATGGGGGAGGTGCCGGAAGAAAGGGAGGGGATAACCAAATAGGGAGCACTGGAGGAGCAGCCTGGGTTTAGGGCGATACCAACTGGGAATACGGATTAGGGGTGTACAGGAATGAACCATCGGGGTACAAAGAATATTAAAGTATAACATAAAAAGATTAAAATATAACATAACACCACCACAAACACTCTAATTATTTTTGAGTGATATATAATAGTTCCCATTTATATAGGCTTTCCCATGAAATTAAATCAAATAGAATTGACTCTCCCTTTTAAAAGGATTTGTCCATAGTGTTACCCGTGGAGTTCAAGTTGTTGCTGTAGGTTGAGTTTTGACAGACAAGTAATGGGATGTTCTCATCCTATAAAAACAAATGAGAGAGCTAATCACATGAACTGCCTTGAGAGAGAATGGAAGAGTAATGATTCATTATCGTTACTATGATAATACCTTTTGCTGTATGTTTTAATTATGTGTTGTTGTGAGTTATTGTTTTTATAGCTCAGGAAGTAACACTTAAACTTTAGAAAGAGTTTATTCATTATCCAATTAATCAATATAAAACTGAATGCTCAGGGTGCAAATATGATTTAATCAACCCTATTGATTGAAGCTTTCTTGAAAATCAGCTGACATCTACAATCTAAATAGGTGCCATGGGTGTTTCAGGTTTATGACCAGAGCTCACTATGTGTTCATCTTACTTTAGTGGGAAGAGGAGTCATCAGCATGCTTTAAGTACTGAGGACCTTTTAGCAGTATGTTTTTGATTTGGTGTTGGAATGTCACAGTGCCTGTTTTGAAAAGTTCTTGCTAGTGACACATGTGACATTCCAAGTTTTCCTGCTTGTGGTGTTGAGCTCCTACACAAATGGGCTGCTGACATCTATGAGACTGAGTGATAGTTCATGAGCATGACTCCAAGAATCACAATCTGATTATACCTGTATTATACCTCAGCTCTTTTGCAGGGTATAATTTTGTATTTTCCCTGTGTGCTAAAAACGTGTATGCTCTTTGTTTAGACATTTTTAGATAAAAATCTTCTATCAGAAGGTATTTTGAGGTATGGATTCATGTAGATCTGGGAGTACGATATGACTGGGCAGGGGTTTTCTCCCAGAAGCCATGTGAGTAACGTGTTTGTACTCTGGCAAACTGGGGGAAGGGAGGGCACAACAGTTGGTGGCACCAACTGCAGGATGACATCCTTCAGCTCAAGGCAAGGTGTGACACAAGTTGCCTGTGTCACTGAAGAATGGATGTGTCACAGGTCCCTGGTATGTGCTGAAAGCACCTGTGCTCTCAGGTTGGAGCTGACTAGGAAGCATCACTGTCTGATACCATCCCAGGCTTTTTGGTGGTGCTTGCTGTGCAACAAAGCCATGGCTGCTGGTACTTCTTAAGCTTTGAAGTGTAGTTATTTATTATAATTCATTGGCTTCAGTGTTTTAATAAGGGGTACTAGAGGTAATATATAATCCAGAATCCTCACTCTTGAATATGTAATCCAATTTACTTTGAACAGGTAAAACACAAAGCCTCTCAAATATAATATTACTGTGAGGGGGACTGTAGAAGGGTGATAAAGACTATTTGATCTTTGTGTTTTTAAATGAAAACATAGCTTTCTGTGGAAAAGAGTTAGTGTTTGTCATAAGAAAATCCTTTGCTTCTAAAGAGTTTGTTCATGTGTACAGTGTATAAACTTGCTTTTCCTTTAAAAACACCAGTAACTGATGTTTTACGAAGACGCTTGCAAATTATTGTGAAAGATAAAAGACTAATCACTAGTTATATTTTAAAAGAAAGAAAAGAGAGAGAAATATTCCTGCAGCAAAGATCTGTGCCATGATTATCCAAATAGTTACAGATATTGTGACTTACGACAGGTGTTCAGAGTCTGTGTACTCTGAGGTGTGTGTGCTTTCAGTGGTGACTTAAAACGTACTAGGTTGATTCTACAGGTCATTACTTGATTTCATTACTGTTTGTGGGCAGTTTGTAATCAGTCTGGCTGTTAGCCATCTGCAATACCAGTCTGCAATGAGCAAGGACTGCAGTGGTGCTTGGAAGAATGTCAACTGGCTGAAGCTCTTGGCTTAGTTTTCAAACCAAGATGGCCTACGTTTCTGAAAAATACCCTTTGGTGAGATAGAAATGATTTGTTAAGGGGGTTTGTGTTACGGAAGAGGTCAGGCTTCATGTGGTCATAATCCCTTCTAGCAGAAAAACCAGGTTGAAAATTGGTTACTGTTGTAAGGATACAAGTAGAGCACATCATTAATTAATTAATAAAGACTACTAATCTGTACTTTCTGCAAGCATTATAGGCTCCCCCTTCAGTTTATGACTAAATGTGAGCCACCACTTAATGTGGTCAGAGAAGTAAAATGTAGTGTGATTTCTTCCTTCAGCACAAAGTGCATTAGGTAACTGACCCCCTTTTCCAGTGATTTGCTCTAGTGCATTGTATGTCCTTCCAGTAACATGATGCAAGCGCAATTGCCCAGGCCCCCAGCCAGTTGTGGCTTTGTATTCTCTGGTTCCAGATATTACATATCATTATTTTTCTTCTGCTAATGCCTATGTTTTACAGAAAAGAAAGAGAATACAGATCAATCTTCTGGACCTTCACTTTAGAATTCAAATTTGCAAAAGACTGATTTTATTAAAAAGTTGTATCAAGCAAAGTGAAGGCATTATCCCTCCCTTTTCCCCTCCTGCCCCCATCTATAGGTATGGTTGCTCTAGAAATTTGGCATGTGTATGCGATAGGACTGTTCCTACATATATGGTTATTCATGCTTGAGTGCCTTCAGGATTGGTGCTCCCATCAATTAGCCAGATGCTAAACCTACAAATTATGCCATGTGCTTTAAAACTTTTCTCACAAAAACCTCTTGCTTCAACATGGCTTGCAGATTTAGTATTCTTACATTGGAAATTTCTCCCCTTATTTCATTATGCAGTCAGAAACCTGATGAAATAATGGGAAAAAATTTGCCATCGGTGTAGTCATGTGAATTGATGCCTGGGTAATTCACTGGCTCTTGCCCAGGGGCCAGTCTAATCTAAGTAATATGATTCTTTGTTGCCTCTTCTGTTTCTATGGAAACTCAGTTATGTGATCATGTCTGAAAAGGTACTTGCTACATGAAGAATTAATGAACTAATGAACAGTACTAATTTTTTTTTAAAATTTTTATTTCTACTTCATGTAGAAAATCCTCAAACAGATTATCAGTATGAACTGCCGTGATTTCATTCTGGTTGCATCACATGTCTGCATTGCAAAAAAAAGCCAACCAAACAAGAAATACCCAAACCCAAAACAACCAACACTGACCTAACAGTACAAGAAGGAACAGTTCATGAAAGAGAGCAGTCAGGGGTAGCTGCACAATTGCACAAGTTTTCATGTTATAAAAACATATACCTTTTTTTTTTAATATCACATGTATCATCTGTCAAAACAGCTATTGCATGATACAAGTAAAATGTTACTGATAAACTGTCAGTTGCAATTATCTTGGTAACCTCGGATTCAAATTTCTGTGCAATCTTCTGGTATTCTGTCAATTTTCTTCCTTTAACCTCACTACATGATTATTTTTTCAGTGTGTTTAAATTTCTCAAAAGCCCTTGACCAACTCCTGCTTAGTGCACCATTGAAAAGTATTCTTTGTTTTCTTTTCCTTTCCTTCCGCCCATCTGTTGTTTCAGTCAGTGCTGGCTTCTCTCTTTTGTTGGTGTTTTTTTTTCATAGTGCTCTCCACATTTCTTAAATACATTGCTCTGGCTTACAGTGTTTGGTGGCACAGGGGGATGTTCCTCTCCTTTCTACCATATCCAGGGGAGAAGAAGGTAGGATGGGAAGCTCCTTTGCGCCTGATGTTGATGTACAAGTCAGTAGGTTTGTTCTGACTTCCCGATCTTACCTGCATATCCCAGTTTTATTACAGCACTCCAAGAACTAGGGGCAGAATTGTTTGGCAGGACCACCCACATGCCAATGAATTTGGAAATACAGCAGGAGGAAAGAAACAAGCATATTTTTTAAAGAATGCAGGGAATGAACAGTGTTTCTGTATCTCAGAGAAGGTTGCATTTGGCCAGCATACAACTTTATTTAGTTATTACATCATGCCTGTTGCATATTTATTACTGTCCGTAGTCATGTGAAGCTGAAAGGCACAAAGAAAAGATCCCTGCTGTATTTGCAGCAAACCCAGATGATGAATAAAGTGTAATGTCTGGCTTAGTCCCCACTCCAGTTGTGCAGTACTGGCAGCTTTAAGTGTTTGAGGATTTTGCCCTTGGTTAACATGTGGCATGTGCCTTCTGGGCCAGGGCCATACTGCATTTGTGAAACTCAGATGGAGAGAAAAAAATAATTAAAGGTACATTTTAACCTACTTCATTCTCCTGAGTTTGGAAGGAGCCAGTGTGTATCTAGAAGGGCTGGAAGAGAATTGTTCAGAGGCAGCTTGACAGTGTACAACCAGTAATCAAAGTGTGAGACTTGCGAGACTAATGTACATTGGGATATGTTACATATTTTGTGTTTGTATCTTATAATTGTCATACAGCTTTGTAGCATACCTTACTAATGGCCTGGTGTTATGCCCGACTTGTTTCTCATGTATTGCAGAATTCTTGGATTAAGAATTGGTGCATGTTAATTCATTGAACAGAAAGAGATTACAGTTGATCCAACCTGAGAGGATTTGTATAAAACAAAATATAAATTAACGACATAGAATGGGGGAAATACGAAATCACTGATAGGTGGGGTATTTCTTAGTTTCAGTTCAGATTTGAGGGATCTACTGAGATGGAAAAATGGTAGTGCTTTTATATCTTTATAATGCACAGTACGAATCTGAAAGAAGATCAGCGAGGGAAGCAGTATTCTGTATACGAGTCATGACAGAGCAAAATGAGGAACTAATAAAACTATGACAGTAAAAGATGAAAACATGAGACTTGAAAGGAGAAGAGAACTTTTAACAGGAGTGTTTTTAAATTTTTTTTGGTGCATGCAGTTTATTTCAGCTGTTAAAAAAACCCCCTGATTTCTACCCCAATAAATATTTTCACAAAAAAAATGCCTGAAAGTTCATCCATTTGTTGTTTATATATTTCAATTTTTTTTTTCAAACAATTGAAACAATTTGCTGAGAACTTCGACATGAGAATTTAAATCTGACATCTCTGCACGAGAGATGAAAATTCTTTGTGGAGATGAAAAGGGGGAAAACTTTTACATAGTTTAAAAAGAAATAGGTCCTTCTTGGAGAGAGTTTGAGGGGTTAGAGTTCTGTTTTATGTGTAGTTTATTATAAAAATAGGATCTAGACTTTGTGAAAATATAGTTAGGAATTATTGGTAGCTTTTGGTATGCAGCTGTTGGTGGCTCCCTCAGTAGCAAAGAATTTTCAAAGCTACTTCTGGAAAACAGTATGGCTTTGTCTTTCCTCAGTATCCTTTCATCCGAAAAACAGCTTGACTCTAAGGTATTTTGATCCTTCCTACCCTAAATAATCAGACTGTTAAGTAGCACAATTATTTTTGCTGGAAGTCTTTAGTTTTAACTAGCTGACATTTGAGTTTTGAACCCTTACAGAATGTATTGGGTTTTCTTGGTGGTGTTGGAGCAGGGTTTGTAGTTGGTAGGTTTTTTACTCCTTTGGGCTCCAGCAGTATATGAAACACAGGAAAGAACTAAATAACTTTTAAACATGATTTTATGACACANCTGCACCGCGTGACTGCCCCGAGGGGACCGCGCGGCGAAAACCATGCGGCCGGGTGCGGCCGAACCAGCGCGCGAACCTCTTTGTCTGACTTTATCGTGGTATCATTGGGGCTTGGGAATGCCTGTTTCTCTGTAGCGAGCCGCGATTAGTTACTCTGTTTTGTATGCCTCCCGTTCCTTTTCCTGCCTAGATCATCCTCAAAAAGGGGAAAGCTGGGCGGAGTTTTGCCTTTTCCTCGAAGCTGCTTTTGGGAGCGGGCCCCAGCGGGCTTCCTCCTAAGAAAATAAACTAAGGAAAAAGGACAGACTTCTGGTTCTTTTATTCTGCTTCATCGGGACCCCTGCAAGCAGGACTTTTAGCCCTTTCCCCAGAATTAAGCCAGAGAGCACCGGGAGGCCCTCTCCACCTCGCTGGTGGTCAGGCTCTCCTCGAGGTGGATCCAGCAGCTGAACTGGGAGAGAGCTTGCAGGGGAAAACCCAACAACAACTACCTTCTGCTTTGCTTCAATTTGCCTGTCTTTATGTTGGCGTTGATGTACATTGAAGAGCTGAAGTCTTGTTTAAACTGGAGATGTTTCTGTGTTAGATCATTCTTCCTCTTTACAACATGAGACAACAAGCATGAGGATGAATATATAGATCTGCATTTTGCTGTGGAGGGTGAAATGGAATGCAATGGAGAGGGGCTGCAGAGCCCCCTCCTGTGGGATCTTGGATTTTCCATCACTGTATGTTCATCAGAATTTCTTCTTCCATAGGGCTCCTTGTGGGTACTCTTGATGTCGTGTTGGACTCCAGTGCCAGAGTGGCACCATATCGAATCCTCTACCAAGCACCAGACTCCTTGGTCTACTGGACTATTGCCTGTGGTAAGAACAAATACACTGACATGTGGATTTTTATTCTTCCTGGATATTATGTCACAACTAAGAGAGCATCCTTTCTGCTGAGCACAGTCATCTCAGGACAAATAAATGGGTCAGGATGAAAACCTGCTGTAGTGATAAAATTCAGAGGCTCCAGAGCTTCTGATAGTCAGACCTTGAATGCCGGCATGGGGCGGTGTGTTATGCGCCATGACTGAATGAAACCAGAAATGGCCATAGAGCCAGGACAGAAACATCTATTATTTCCCATTTCTCTTCTCTCAAAGGTGTTCCTAGACCAGCAGTACCCATTCCTTCTTGCATTTTCTTCTCCATGCCCAGGGCTCACTCCTACAGCACTTCTAAAGTGCAGCATTCCTGGGTGATGGGGTGTCTCTAAAGAGGACGGTGGGAGGAGTACTTGGATTATAGCAGCCCGGTTACCCAGACAGGGCACCTGGCTTCCCTTGCAATGGCAACCCGGAAGAAAGTGCAGCCCCAGCACTCATGTGAATACTGAATAGCAAGCAGTGTGACATTTCCTGTCTCCTTCAGGGTAAATACCATCTAGATCCCAGGGATGCCTCACCTCCTGGATGTTTATTTCAGACAGTGTGTGGTCTTTCTAAATAAAATGTACTTAGAATTCAGCAAGATGTTAGCTAGGTTAAAGTTAATTACAGAAGTGTGTGTTCTTACAGAGATGCAACAACTTTTAAGAGTTTTGGTCTTTATTGCTCCAGCTTAGACAGATCTAGCAGTAAGACAGCTCCTTTTGTCATTATAATAGTGAAAACAATTGAGCTGACATTTTTGTACATTAAATAGGATTTTTGCATGTATCAGATCAGTATTTCTGTGGTCAGGTACCTATTGCAAGTAGCATAAAACAGAATGGAATTAGTCTCTGGTTTTGTCTGCTATCTCTGAAAATAGTGTCTGGAGTTAAATGCAGAAGATCCAGGTCATTTAGCTTTGATTGGCCAAGCTTGTCAGGTCAGATCATTGGTTTGATAGTATTGCTTTTCAGTCTTAGCAAATGGAAACTTTTCAATGCAGCTCCTCCAGCTCAAAAGTTTCACTGGCAGCAAAGTTTTTGGCAACAGCCAAAACTCTGTTCATTTGAAAGAACATTGAGAAGAGAGAACAAATGACAAATGCATACATGCCTATCATCTCTTTAATGGCCTGGTAACCTCCAGCACCCCCAGTGCCTGACATTCAAAAATACTGGTTAATGAAGCTATAGCTTCTTCTGGCCCAAGTGTGCCACTTCATTAGTGCCCATTCTCCCAATAAAATTTGACATTTAGATTATTTGGATGACTTTTCCTCTGGACAAATACCCTCTTAGAAAGGGAAGATAAGGAGGAACAGATGAAGGTTTGCTGTAGATCTAATAACATTAGTTCAAAGCACAGTCTGTTCTTAGCATATGACTTCTGTGCCTCACAAAGGTGATATCAAAGCTCTATCACCTTCTGAATCCAATAGGAAGTTTTTTTAATAGCTCTTATTAACACAAGTATTTCTTACTATTTTTGGTAGTATCAGACCTGAAAGAAGGCATCAGTTCAAACAATCTTTTTCCCCTCTACACCTGTTAATACCAACTCCCTGAAGATTTTAAAATTAATATAACATAACTTACCCTTAGTGACAACTTATACTAAAACCAGATATTAATGAAGTTGTCAGTATTATGAAGGTTGTTCCCAAATCTGCATTTAACAGCATGCTTTGTACTGTCATCTACTCTGTTGTGACCGTATGTAATGCATGTCAGCTTTCCATGGATCTCAGAAGAGAAAGAAGGGTAAAAGTACTTGCTTATATGTTTATTTACTTTCATCCAGATGTTAGTGCGCTGCAGTTAGGAACCACTTCCATCCCATAAACTTGAAAGGGGGCAGCTGAGGACACAAGTTTTCTTGCTGCTTGCAGACACCCTTCCAAAGAAAATAGCGGATCACAAAGCTCTCAACACAACAGTGTTTCTTCAAAGACCCTTATACGATGCATATATTCAGAAATTATTTTTAAGATTTTGGAAATAGACCATATGACTTCTCTTTAGGTTTTTTTGCATGACACCTATAGATAATGACTGTAATTTTATACCTACAGTGGGTCCTCAAGATAAGGAGGGGCCTTAAATGGAAAGCAGTGTTATGAGTTATAGCCCCAGAATAAATAAATATACCATATGTGTAGAAATTTATGGTGCTGCTGAACTGTGAGAATTGTTCCTCTTCTGAGAAAGATACTGTGATTTTACGTAGAAGTACAGTACTCTGTCTACATTTAAGCTAGTATTAATAAACATGCTCTTCAATTATGAATCTTAGCCCTAATTGAAATTGCTAATGTAGTTAATGTATGTACCTGTGATTCCATTTTGTGGAGTGTTCCTTGAATTTTTAGTCTCCTAATACCTGGTTGATGGCTTAGTTGTTTTCGTTAAATGAAAAGCGTAGTCTTGTCGCCTGAGGGGAATAATGTGGATCTTACAGGGAGGTAAAATTTTACAGAGAGCAAATAATTTATCCATGCAACTTTGAAGCTGAGCAGCCCAGTGTCCCCTAAGGCTCCGCGCTGTGGTTATTTTATGAATTTGCAGCTAAAGCAATTCCTTCTGAACTGATCAAGGGTTGTTAAAATTATACAAGTTACTAAGGGCTTTGGCTGTGTTTAGCTATGCAACTCTGATTTATCCTGCATTGTCCCTCCCTGTTCCCTAAGGGTAGACTGCTGGTTATTTGGTACTTGTAATCTCTTATTTTTACAGAAATTTGTCTTTTTCTCTGCCTTCAGTAAAGAAATAATCTCCATCTTCAGTAAGTAGCTGTACAGAGTGACTCGAAGAAATGTGATTGTTTCATGATTTGTTTATGACATTTGGTCTTGCTCAGTGCAAGACTATTCTGAGGGTGAAAGTAATCCGAGGGGGTTTGTCTGCTCTAAAATGACTGTTTAGACAGATTTGTTTATAATTAGATTTGGATGTGAATTTTCTTGCATATTAACTCTACTGATCTAGGCCATATGAGAATTCTGGCTGGTAGATCTGAAGCCTGATAGCTCTGGAAAGAAGTCTTGTTAACAACCCTTTCTCCAGTGCAGTATTGAGTTAAAGGTACAGCTTAGAGTTCTGTCTATTTAATTATACAGGAGAATTGTTATTAGTTACTTTTCAAGAAAAATTTTAAGCATATTGATAGTCTAGGAATGCAAAATGCTGTATACAATCAGCCTGTCATATTGTAGTAGCCCTGCTGTGTCCCATGCCAGTGTCCCCCCCAGTCTGCTACTGCTCAGTTTAAGGCGAAAATTGTCATATATGTAAATTCTGTTTGGAAATGAACAACTTTTTTAGATCCTTCTCCACCTATAGAATCAGTCATTCTTAAAATGGCTTTGTGTGTTTTTCAGGTATGGAACTGCTGTAGGGTTTTTGTGGTAATGGTAATTATATGCATTTTCATGGAAGTTCCTATGTTGTAGCTATTTTCATTTTTATTTCCTGCCAGTGTTGAGGGCTCTCTGTTTCAAAGTGCAGTGTTTTAACTCTTAAATTGGGTTTTTTTCCCCTTCCCTAAGAGTCAGAGGTATTGCTTAATTTATCTAAAAGGCCAGTGATGGCAAAATGGTGAATACTTTTAATATGCTAAGATAGGCAAAAACTTTCCAGTAACAGATAAAGTAACCTGTAGTTTAAAACTTTGCAGCAAATGTGTATTTCAATCCTGAGTGAACAAGGCAAAGAGAGAGGCCTATTCT
>WEIT01019922.1:249626-262614 GCA_013389985.1 Dryoscopus gambensis | reverse complement strand
GGAAGGGGAGCGGGACCCGCCCGCCGGGCAGAGACGGGGCCGGGGCACCCCAAACCCCCGCATCCCCCGCTGCTGCCGGCGCAGCTTCACTCCCCGCGGCCCCTGGAGCGGCCCCGAGCTGAGGCGCTGGGCTGCGGCTGTGGGACATGGAGAGGGAGAACTTTCCTTAGACTTTTTTTCCCCTCTGTTAAGTGATCGATATAGAGAGACCGAAAATGAGCGTTTTATCTGGGTTTTTTCGTTTGTTTTGTTTTGTTTTGTTTTTGTGTTGCGAGGCAGTTTCTAACACACCCGACGCCTCTGAAACTTTGATAAAAAGCCTGTCCTTGATTCCTAAAGACGCGACGGGATTTTACTAATCCATCATTCAGTCCCCAGTCCAGAGACTGGTGCAGAATATCCAAACTCACTGTTTGCATTTGAGACGGAGACAAAAACTTGGAACAGATTTCAGAGTAAAGTGACAGCCGAAAAGAATATTCCGGCGCCTGGGCTGGTGGGAGGTGTCGGAGGTTGGAACTGGGTGATCCTAAAGGACCCTTCCGACCCAAAGCAGTCTGTGACTCTATGAGATTTGACGGGCGGCTTCACACACACTGGCATTTATTTCTTTCAGACGTCAGGAAGGCACTTCACTGCCGGACTTTTAATCAAAAACCTGCTGTAATTTCCCGAAGCTTCACTCCAAAAAGTAATTCTTCACCTCTGCTGCTGTGGGGGTCCGTCTTCTCCCAAATTTGATCTGCTCCCTCTCTAATTTTCCTTTCTCTGCAATTTTCCACTCACAGAAGCCAAGTGTTTTGTGGCACCTGGCTCTCACAACTTCATATTTTCAGTGCAGAAGCATCTAAGGAAAAATGTTTTTGTTGATCTGTGGGTAAAATTTACACCTTGGTGATGGATGATACTGCCTGATCCGTCAGGCTCTATTTTCACTGTAAGTTTATAAGGACAACAACCAATTGACTTCAACAAAATATCTCTATTTAGAGTATTTTTCTTGAAATTAAATATTCCTTTTTAGCATTCAGAGCGTGACCTTGCTGTTGTCCAGGCAAAACCTGCAGCCAGGCCCATATTCCATGTGTATAAGGAACTCCAGATTTGATCCTGGTGCTACAATATTCAGATACCAAAAGTATTTGCTGATCTTTTATTAAGTACGTAGCACAACTATTTTATATATTATTTCTTTCACGAGACAGCATCTGCAGAATTGTGTTAATCTTTGTATTATATCAAACACACAGGTATGAAAACACAGTTAAACAATTGGCAGAGCTATTTCCACTCAGCATTTCATGTTGGAAATTACACTTGCTATTATCCCAGTGTTAAAATAGAAACAAAAAGTGATGGGTGAAATGATTTTAATGATGAAAATAGTTTTAAGTGCAATTACGGCTGTTAAGCTGTCAGGTCTCCATCCCACAAATCCTTAAACACAGGCAGAACTTACACCCAATTAATGAAAATAAGTAGGTCAAGGTGCAGGTTTGTGCCTGGAGAACGTGACAACATCAGTCATTAAAGGAGAGATAAGTAGCAGGTGTGAATGGGGATCATTATGTGCAGCATTTCCATAAAACTTGGAGAAACCTGGCTTGCCACAATATTTTGGAACAGCAGAGACGGGGAGCACTGATGGCCTGATCCTGCCGGTGCATTCGGTGCTTTCCACACGGAAAATCCCACTGGTTGTTATTGGTGGATTATCTTGAAGTGAACCTGTGGTGCCATCGGTGCTGGCCCTCCCTGGCTCCGAAACCCTTCACGCTGTGCTGTGAGCCCTGGAGGAGCTCTCCGGTGCACTCACCTGGGCATCAATCCCAGAGTGGTTGGGCTTGGAAGGCATTTTCACGGAGCAGCCCCTCGGCAGTGAGCAGGGACATCACCCGGGTCAGGGAGGAGGAGGGACTGAGGAAGGGCAGACGCCGCTGCCCCTGGTCAGGTGCCGCTGGTGCCGTGGCAGTGCGGGTGTTGGATTGTATGTTAATTTATGCTGATTGCGGTTATCCTCAGGCCACAGCTGGAGAGGAGACAGAGGCCAGATACACTTGTTAGTCCTGCTAAATCCTCGGCACCCTGGGAACTTTACTGGGAACGGAGGTGCAGGATGTGGTCCCGCACGAGAGCTGGATCCTGGACACTGAGCCCGTGTGCCAAGGGAAGGGTAAAATCAGGGGCCAAGCTGGGGAAAACTCCCCCAAACTTTGAACATTTGTGAGAACATTGGCTTCCTGAGACAGAGATGGGATTTCTGTGTTCTGCAGCTCTCGGCGCAATTTATTATCCTGTTAAAAAGACCCTGAGCAGGCAGAGGACGAATCCTGCCCACCTCACTGAGTGCTGATTTCTTTGGGTCTGGCTGCATGTCCAGGACTGTCCTTGGTGGACCCTGAGGGTAAAACCATGGGACAGGCCCTCAAAAGATCTTCTGCTCCAGCTTTTCATGGGAAAAATAAGATTATGTAGGCAGGGACAGGGCAGGGACATCCCTGCTGGGTTTGCTACTTTCTCCCAGCGCCTTTAGTGCAGACCCCTTCAATTTCTGCTGCTTGCTCGCAGGTCTGGAGTTGTCTCACTGTGTCGGGACCAACTCGCTGGGCCCCGCTGGGCCTTGGAGGTCGGGGGGGCCCTGCAAGATGAAGAGGGTCCGCACGGTCTTCAAACCAGAGCAGCTGGAGCGGCTGGAGCAGGAGTTCCTCAAGCAGCAGTACATGGTGGGCACGGAGAGGGTGGACCTGGCTGCGACTCTGCACCTCACAGAGACTCAGGTAAGGGACGTGGGAGCCGGGCTGGTGAACTGATCCTGGGGCTGCTCGGTGGGGATGTTCCCGCTGGGAGCAGGACACGGTGCAAAGTGACCCGTGGGACGCCCTGCTGCCAGATGGCATTGAAGAGACGTGCCTGGAGTTTGGGTGGTTTCTGGGTAAGACTTCTGAACCCATGAAGTGGGACAAAAAGCACTCAGGAGCACAGCGCTGCTGTGCTTCAGAGCTCGAGCTGGGTGGGTTGATGTGTCCGCACCATTATGATCCTCAGGAGACTGTGTTTCAAGGATCCTTTAATGACACTGGATACAATTATTTCCCTGCTCTTCCCAAGGAGCTCCTGCTCCTCCCACAGCAAACTGCTTGTTTACAGCAGAAAGAAGGAGCCAGGTGATCTTCCACAGCAGGATCTAAATTCAGCTGGGGAAAAGGGAGAGCAAAGCAAGGCCAGTTCTGGGGGGACAAGGGATAATTATCGGGGGTCTCCTTATGTCCTCTGGCAGCTGCAGTCCTGGGGATGGGTTCAGGGGCTCCTTGGGGAGCTGCTTCCTTCACTTCCCTGGCCAGAACCTCCTCAGTGCAGCTGCATCCCCCTCTCCCCTGGTCCTTTCCCATCACCGCTCTGCCCTCCGTAGTTCCACCTCCTCCTGTTCTCATTCGCTGTTCCCTGAGGGAATAGTGCATGTCTCCATTTTAAGGAACTCTGCTTTTTGGGGATATCCACCTCGGAAGCACGTGGTATGGGAAAAGGGCTCCTGGAGCCCTTGCATTAAGCTGTTGTGCCTTTCTCATCCAGGTGAAAGTCTGGTTCCAGAACCGGAGGATCAAGTGGAGGAAGCAGAGCATGGAGCAGAAGGCGGCGAAGCTGTCGCAGTTCGGGGTGATCCAGCCTGCCAGCGCCGACTCCACGGGCAGCAAGGACCACGAGGAGGACACCGTAGACGTGGAGCTTTGAACACCCGAGGAGACTGGGCTGGTTTTTGATGCCTGGGGGTGTGTCTGTGCTGCTTTGGTCCAAGCGAGACTGATCTGAGAGCGGGAGCTACAGGACTAAACTGCAGCCGGCTGGAAGGAACCCCCCGAATTTCTTTGGCTGCTGTTTGGTAGCCCTGTGCTGTAACTCCTGGGGCTTCATCACTTGATGGTGGGTGATCTCCTGTTTGCTCTTGAAGCACCAAGACACACAAAAAAATTCCAGCAGAGAGGCTGGGGTGACAATCAGGGTGTCTCTGGGGCTGGGGTGACAGTCAGAGGGGGACTTTGATGTTGGGGTGACAGTCAGGGAGTCTCTGATGCTGGGCAGACAATCGGATGCCGTCTCTGATGGCTGTGAGCACAAGGGCATTTAAAACCAGGGTCACGGATGTTATGCGTGGCAGTGTGCTCCGAGGAGCGAGGAGAATCTCCCTGATTGCTTTTCCTTCTTAGCTTGACTCCCGTGTTTGATGCTCAGATCAATCACGACCAAAAAAACCCCAAACTGGGAAGCCCTTTGCTCCCACCCACAGACTTGTTGCTCCTGCAGTGTGATGAGCAGGGTCTGATCCTGCCCTGGAGCAGGAGTGCCTCCTCTTGTCAGTGCCTTGGTGTATCTGTGCCTTCTTTATGGCTCCCAAACCCGGACTCAGAGCCCGGTGGTGTCTGTCCCCGGCACTGCCATCCTTGCCCGAGGCGTGTGTGCTGCCGCTGCTGCTGCTGCAGGGGCCAGGCTCTGGGCTGGCCGAGGCGCAGGGAGGGAGGCTGCAGTAAAAACCAGCTTCCCAACACCTCTGCTGCTTCAGACGACCCCCTGCCCCGCGTCCAGATGTGCCATTGTGGCCAGACAGCAGCGGCTCTGTTCTCTCCTCGTTATCCGTGCAGGTGCCCTGGGCCGCAGCACCTGCAGCGCTCGGAGCACATCTGCAGCGGCCCGATGCAGTTACCAGATGGATTTCTGGGGGTAGGGAGGGCTCGGGGGCGTCAGGACTAAGGACTCGGGCTGTCACCTTGCCTTCCTACGGCTGCCCAGGGTAGCAGCCACCACGGTCTGTCAGCTCAGGATAATTTATTCTCTCTCTTTCTGACCTAGAACACTGTATATCACTTTACTCTTACATTGTTATTTATAGAAATCTCTCTCTTTTTTTTCGCCTGAATAAGGGTCACTTATTTATTTACTTTGTCTTTTGATAAAAATCGAGTTGATTTTAAAAAGAGAGATGGAATGAGTGTCAAAAAAAAAAAACAGAAGGAAAGATTTCAAAGTACTCACTTTAATTTTCAATAGAAATTAGTAACAAAAAATTTAAACCAAATGTATTTTCATCCTTCTCAAAAGAGTTTGAGGGTTTTTTGGTTAATAAACTGTTTTGGACAAAATATATACTAAAGATCTTTTTTCCAATTGATTGATGACTCCATATCAAAGTAGATGAAGGGAGTTATTATCTCTGGGCTGGTTCCTGCAGGGATAAAACTACATTTTCATTAAGAGAGGTCATGCCTGGTGAGTATGGGGTGCTCAGGCTCTTGGAGAACAAGGACCTGTGTCTGCAGGTGGATGTGACCAAACCCTCTCTGCAGCTCCTGCTCTGCCAGCCTGAGGGGCTGGAGCAAGTCCAGGGAAGGGAACGGAGCTGGGAAGGGGCTGGGGAATTCCTGAGGGAGCTGGGAAAGGGGCTCAGCCTGGAGAAAAGGAGGCTCAGGGGGGCCCTTGTGGCTCTGCACAAGTCCCTGGCAGGAGGGGGCAGCCGGGGAGGTCGGGCTCTGCTCGCAGGGAACAGGGACAGGAGGAGAGGAATCAAAATCACTGAGGCTGGAAAATCCCTCCAAGGTCACCGAGTCCAACCTGTGCCCAGTCCCCACCTTGTCCCCCGCCCAGAGCACTCAGTGCCACATCCCGGCCTTCCATGGACACCCCCAGGGATGGGGACTCCAAACCTCGCTGTACAGCCCCAGCCAGTGCCTGACCACCGTTTCCATGAAGAAATCACCGAGGAAATGGCCTCAGGTTGCGACAGGGGAAGTTTATATTGGATAACGGGGAAAATTCATTCACAGGAAGGGCTGTCCACCCCTGGCAGAGCTGCCCAGGGCAGCGGTGGAGTCCACATCCCCGGGGGGATTTAAAAGCCGTGTGGATGTGGCACTTGGGGATCAGTGGTGGCCTTGGCAGTGCCAGGGAACATTGGACTCGTTAGTCTTAGAGGGCTTTTCCCACATAAATATTCCACGAATCTCTGAGGATGCAATGGCAACAGGCCCCCCCCCCACCTGTGCCACGTCCTTGTAGCCCTTGCCATGGGCACTTGTGATGGAGCACAGCCTGCGCTGGCTCCACCGGGGCTGGATCCCACAGCTCGGCCAGGGAACGTGGTCCTGGCAGCCTGCTTGTCCCCCGGCCGGGTGGCCGGAGCCGTGTCCGGCCCTGCGGCCGTGCTGTGGGTCAGTGTCCGGCCCTGCGGCCGTGCTCCAGCTGCTGGCCCGGGCACGGAGGTGGCAGCTTCAGCCTTGTCACCCGGTGTCGCGTCCCCGCCGCGAGCCGACAGTGACATCTAGTGACACCAAATCGCTCCCCAAAGCCCCGAGTACGGAATCGTCCCAAATTCCCAACCCCGCTCCCGCCGCCGGGGCCGCCGGGCGCGGGGCTCAGCCTCAGCGCTGTGAATTAGTAAACACTAATTAATTCTAATACCCCATTTCCGTGGGCTTTAAGGCTTTGCAGACCCCCCCAAGCAGGAGGCAGCGAGGGCCGAGTGGCCACAGCAGCGTGTTTTGAAGGCTTTTTTGGGGAAAGTCGGGCCAGTTTTGGGTGCGCAGGGCAGTGGGCGATGCCTCCTCTCTCCACGAGTGGAGACCCCAAGTGAAGGGACAAGTTGTGTTCCCGCCTGACACGCCTGTGACGGCTATTCCTCTAACATTAATAATAATTAACAGGGGAGAGACAGCAAACTCCGGTGCGATTTGGGGTGGCGGCGGGAGCGCCCCGGCCCGGTTTTGGGGTGTTTGGGCGGTGTTTTCAGACGCCGGCAGGGGCTGTGGAAGGGGGGCCAAGATGGCGGCCGGCCCCCGCGCGCCCCGNCCGCCCGAAGATGGCGGCCGCGGCTGGGGGACACGCCGGGGCTGCGGCGGAGGCGCGGTTCATCAGCAGCGCCAAGGTGAGCAGCCCGCGGGCTCCCCTCTGCGAGGGTCCCTCCCTTCCCGCCCAGCTTGGCGGGGCGGAGGGAGTAGAAGCCCACAGCGTCCCCTCGGGATGGGGGGGTTCCCTCAGCCTCCGGGTATGACTCGGCTTCGGGCGCGTCCCTGACCCGCGGTTGTCCCTCGGCAGGGAAAGGGCTTGTTTGCCACCAAAAACATCCGCAAAGGGGAAACAGTCTTCGTGGAGAGGCCGGTGGTGTCGTCCCAGTTCCTCTGGAACGCCCTGTACAACTACCGAGGTGAGCGGCTGGCACTGGTGGCACGTCCCTGTCACCTGTCCTGGTGAAGTGACCGCGGCACCCCAGAGGAGCTGCCCGGTACCGAGGGAAGGATTTGGGTTTGCCTTAGCACCCCTGTAAAGGTGGCCTTGCTGCCTTTTCTGCCTCTGCACTCAACTGTTGACAAGTTCAGGTGTCATCTGAGGGATGGTGACTGCCAGCAGGTCTGGAGGAACGTGCCAGGTGCCACCAGAGAATCTTGGAATGGGTTGGGTTGGAAGGGGCCTTAAAGATCATATTCCACCCCTGCCGTGGGCAGGGACTCCTTGCCCTAGACCAGGTTGCTCCAAGCCCCATCTCCTTGCTGCTCTCTGATGTTGGTACCAGTCGTGTTGTCTTGCCCTGGGTTCTGGCCCCCTTCCTTTCTGAAGGCTTTCCTGTGCCTGCCATCCATCCATCCATCCATCCATCCATCCACCCATCCACCCATCCACCCTTCCTGTCTCCCCACAGCCTGTGATCACTGCCTGCGGGCGCTGGAGACGGCGGAGGAGAACGCCCAGCGCCTGCTGGGGAAGAGCTCTCTGGTGCTGCCTCACCCGGAGCAGTGCAGCATCCGCAAAGACCTGCACCAGCAGTGTCCCCGCTGCCAGGTACGGGCCTGCCTGGAGCAGCCGTGGTCTTCTTGGGATCACTGAGTCCTTTCCATCCAGCCAGGCGCTTGGGCTGTCTGCGTTTCCATGCTAGGGGCTGAAGAGCCAGGGCTCTAGAGGTCAGGGAGGGGGCACAACTGGCACAACTGGATCTGGGAGCCCCTTATCCTGCTGCCACAGCCAATGCCAGCGCTGTCCCCTGCTCTAGGTGACGTACTGCAGTGCAGAATGCAGGCAGGCAGCTCTGGAGCAGTACCACCAGGTCCTCTGCCTCGGCCCGTCCCGGGACGACCCCACACACCCTCTCAACAAGCTGCAGGAGGCATGGAGGTAGGGCCTGACCTGCCTGCTGCTCCACGGGCAGGGGAGGTGGCTCTGCTGGGCTGGCTCCTTGCTTGCATCCCTGCGCCAGGGGGCTGGAGGGTGGGGATGGCTGTGGGATACTGCCGGGCTCTTCCTCCTGGCTGGGTGACGTGGTGTTGGACACACAGCTGAGCGCTCCCTGAAAATTTTTCTTCCAGTCAAAGCACTGAGCTGCTCATCCCTCACTCCTGCAGTTTCAACCTGCAGATCTCCAGCCTCTGGGAGATCCTCCGTGTAGCATCCCGTGGGTCCATAAATTTCTGTCACTGCCTTCAAAAAAAGTGGTCCCAGAGGGGCTAAACAACATCCCTGCCCCAAACCTTGTCCCGAACCCCAGCTGAGCGGACAGGATGGAAGGGGATTGTTTGTATGGCTGGAGCAAGAGGGTGGGCGCGGGTTTCTGTCCACCGGGTCCCCACACAGCGATGCTGCACCGACCACTTTGGTGTGACGGAGCAGTGCCGGCCTGGCCGCGCGTGTGGCAGCTGCCTCTGCCTCCCTCCAGCTTTTCATTCCCTGCTCATCTCTCCTCCCTCCTAATCCCACAGAAACATGCATTATCCCCCGGAGACTTCCAGCATCATGCTGATGGCCAGGATGGTCGCCACCATCAAACAGGTACGGTGGGTGGTTTTATTGTCCCGTTGTGGAAGTTATTCCCACGGCTCCGATTCCTTGGCCTGGCTTTCTCAGCATTTATTCTGACAATGCTCCCTCTCGCTGGACTGGGGAGGAAAGCGGTGTTGGTGCAATGCCTCTGCTTGATTCTTTTGTCAGGCTAAAGACAAGGAGTGGTGGATCAAGGCCTTCTCCCAGTTCTGCAGCAAGACAGCAAATGAAGAGGAGGAGATTGTGCACAAGCTGCTGGGGGACAAATTTAAGGTAAGACCCAGGAGCTCTTGATCCCTTGAGCCTTCCCTCTCGTGCCTGTGTCTGTGAGCCCACAGGTGCAGAAGCCTCATTGCAGCGGGGATGGGAAACACTGGGGATTCCAGGCTTAGAGGGAGGGCCCTGCCGGTGAGAAGTGGGCTGCTCGGAGGGTTTTGGCCTTGTGGCGCTTCCATGGGATGTGCTGCTCCTTCCTGTGGGGGAGATGTTCCTGCAGTGAGCTGGGACAGCGTGATATTTAGCTGCTGAGTAGGTGGCTTTTGCTGCCGAAATGAGCGGATTTCACGGCTGTGAGGGCAGCAGCCTCCAGCTGTGCAGGGCAGGCCGAGCAGCCCGAGTCCTTCCGGAGCCTCTGGCCTGTGCCGGGCTCACCCCCGGCCCCGGGCTGACCCCCACAGCCCCTCCCACCCTGACCGTGCTGCCGTGTCCTGCCAGGGCCAGCTGGAGCTGCTGCGCTTGCTCTTCACCGAAGCCCTTTATGACGAATACCTCAGCAGGGTGAGTGGATCTGCCTCCCAAACAGCCCAGGAGCTCTGGCCGGGGCTTCTCCTGGGACTCTGCTCGTTCCATGCTTCCCCCAAAGCTCCCTGTGGCATTTGAGGCACTGCAGAGCGAGGTGCTCCTGCAGGCTGGCCTGGACTCAGTTCCTTTGCCCTCTCCCTTCTGCAGTGGTTCACTCCAGAAGGCTTTCGATCCCTCTTTGCCCTCGTCGGGACCAATGGCCAAGGCATAGGAACCAGGTAACGGGGCTTTGTGGGTGCTCCTGGCAGGGTGGTGGAGATGAGGGATGTAAGTGCCTGGGTATAAGAGAAGGGAAGGGAGAGAGAGACTTAAAAACTTCACTCTGGCTGTGTCCGACCCTTTCACATCCCTCTGCCAGACCTTGCCTGCTCAGGGCCACCTTGGATCGTCTCTGCGAGGTCCCACCGTGTGCTGACAGCACTGTGGGACTGTAACAGCGTTCCACTGCTCCCCACAGCTCTGTGGGACTGTGGCAGTGTCCTGCTGCTCCCCACCGCTCTGTGGGACTGTGACAGTGTTCCACTGCTCCCCACAGCTCTGTGGGACTGTGGCAGTGTCCTGCTGCTCCCCACCGCTCTGTGGGACTGTGACAGTGTTCCACTGCTCCCCACAGCTCTGTGGGACTGTGGCAGTGTCCTGCTGCTCCCCACCGCTCTGTGGGACTGTGACAGTGTTCCACTGCTCCCCACAGCTCTGTGGGACTGTGGCAGTGTCCTGCTGCTCCCCACCGCTCTGTGGGACTGTGACAGTGTTCCACTGCTCCCCACAGCTCTGTGGGACTGTGGCAGTGTCCTGCTGCTCCCCACCGCTCTGTGGGACTGTGACAGTGTTCCACTGCTCCCCACAGCTCTGTGGGACTGTGGCAGTGTCCTGCTGCTCCCCACCGCTCTGTGGGACTGTGACAGTGTTCCACTGCTCCCCACAGCTCTGTGGGACTGTGGCAGTGTCCTGCTGCTCCCCACCGCTCTGTGGGACTGTGACAGTGTTCCACTGCTCCCCACAGCTCTGTGGGACTGTGGCAGTGTCCTGCTGCTCCCCACCGCTCTGTGGGACTGTGACAGTGTTCCACTGCTCCCCACAGCTCTGTGGGACTGTGGCAGTGTCCTGCTGCTCCCCACCGCTCTGTGGGACTGTGACAGTGTTCCACTGCTCCCCACAGCTCTGTGGGACTGTGGCAGTGTCCTGCTGCTCCCCACCGCTCTGTGGGACTGTGACAGTGTTCCACTGCTCCCCACAGCTCTGTGGGACTGTGGCAGTGTCCTGCTGCTCCCCACCGCTCTGTGGGACTGTGACAGTGTTCCACTGCTCCCCACAGCTCTGTGGGACTGTGGCAGTGTCCTGCTGCTCCCCACCGCTCTGTGGGACTGTGACAGTGTTCCACTGCTCCCCACAGCTCTGTGGGACTGTGGCAGTGTCCTGCTGCTCCCCACCGCTCTGTGGGACTGTGACAGTGTTCCACTGCTCCCCACAGCTCTGTGGGACTGTGGCAGTGTCCTGCTGCTCCCCACCGCTCTGTGGGACTGTGACAGTGTTCCACTGCTCCCCACAGCTCTGTGGGACTGTGGCAGTGTCCTGCTGCTCCCCACCGCTCTGTGGGACTGTGACAGTGTTCCACTGCTCCCCACAGCTCTGTGGGACTGTGGCAGTGTCCTGCTGCTCCCCACCGCTCTGTGGGACTGTGACAGTGTTCCACTGCTCCCCACAGCTCTGTGGGACTGTGGCAGTGTCCTGCTGCTCCCTGACACCGCTGTGGGACTGTGACAGTGTCCCGCTGGTCCCTGACAGCTCTGTGGGACTGTGACAGTGCCCGTTTCCCAACAGCTCCCTGAGCCAGTGGGTGCACGCGTGCGATGCGCTGGACCTGCCCATGCTGCAGCGGGAGGAGCTGGACGCCTTCATCGACCAGCTCTACAAGGACATCGAGAAGGGTGAGGCTCTGTGGGAGTGCAGGGACAGGACAGGCAGCCTCGGGATGTGAATCTTTGTCCTCCATCCCCTGCCAGTGGGAGGGAAAGGCTCCTGGGAAATGACCCTCCAGCAGCCGGCCCCAAAGCTGTGCTGGCTGTGAGTGTTCTGGAAGGGACCGTGCGGAGCTCTGACCCCTCTCTCTGTGCCGCAGAGTCGGGAGAGTTCCTCAACTGCGAGGGATCGGGGCTCTACGTGCTGCAGAGCTGCTGTGAGTAACACAAGGGCTGGGAGGAAAACCAGTATGGGGAGGGAAATGTCCCGCGCTAGGCTGGCTCCCTAACGGCCTCTGGAGAAAGGGGTTTGTGCCATCTGTGGGATGAGGTGGGATGGGGTGGATGTGATGGGTGCTGCTCCCGGTGTCCCGTGGCACCTCGCCCAGCTGTGGGGTGGCCAGTCCTGCCTCGGATGCACTCAGCTGTGCTGTGGGCTCCAGGAGCCACTTAGGTGTTTAGCAAAGGGATTGTATTGCCCGTAGGTAACCACAGCTGCATCCCCAATGCCGAGACATCCTTCCCAGAAAACAACTTCCTCCTGCATCTCACTGCTCTGGAGGACATCGAAGCGGGAGAGGTGAGACAGCAGGGCCTGGTGGACCTGAGGTGACATCACACCGTGGCATCCTCCCTGTGTCCCCTCCATCCTCCATGGACCCCAGCCCCAGTACCTCCTGTGTCCAGTGTCGTCCTGGCAGAGGAATTCAGTCCCCATCCCACGTAGGGGCTGCCAGACCCCATGTTTCTGCCTGACTCTGAGAGGGACTGGGACAAATCCTGCTGCTTTGGGATCACAGGGAGCAGTTCTGAGCCCAACCCACTTTTGTTTGCTCTCAGGAAATCTGCATCAGTTACTTAGACTGCTGTCAGAGGGAGCGGAGCAGACACAGCCGCAACAAAATACTCAGGTAGGGGCTGCCTGGAGGTACCTGAGGGGGAACTCACACCCCTTTACACCCCAAACCGTCCATCAGGGCAGCATCCCCACCTCGGGGCTCTGTGTGCCTTGGGGTGTCCCTGTGCACTGGCTGCTGTGAACTTGGGCCTTGTGGCAGGGGGTGTGTGCAGCACGCGGTGCTTCTGGTGCTTCGAACTCCCTGTAAAGTGGTGTAGCCTCGGGAACCAAGGATTTGGGATCCCCCCTCTCTCTGCAGGAGTGAGCTGCTGAGCAGTGTGAGCCTCAAGGGTTCTCTGCTGCTCAAGGGTAGAGGTTCCTGCTGGCGGTCACTGTCCCCATGTCTCATCACCCTTGTGGGGCTGAGAAACGCCCCCCTCCACCTGGGGTACCTTAACCCAGCCTGAGCCAGCAGGATGGAACCCCCAAACTCCTCTGGCTCTGACACATTTAGCCCCTTCCTGGCTGTTCTCTGCCCGACCCCCTGCCCAGCAGCAGTGTGGGATTGTACCTGTCTCAGCACCACCCCTCTGTCTCC
>WEIT01019922.1:225778-236433 GCA_013389985.1 Dryoscopus gambensis | reverse complement strand
CTGGGAGAGCTGGGAATGTTCCCCTGGAGAAGGGAAGGCTCCAGGGAGAGCTGCGAGCCCCTGGCAGGGCCTCAAGGGGCTCCAGGAGAGCTGCAGAGGGACTGGGACAAGGCCTGGAGGGACAGGAGCCAGGGAATGGCTTCCCAGTGGGCAAGGGGAGCTTGGGCTGGGATGTTGGGAAGGAATTGGTGGCTGGGAGGGTGGGGAGGGGCTGGGCTGGAATTGCCAGAGCAGCTGGGGCTGCCCCTGGATCCCTGGCAGTGCCCAAGGCCGGGCTGGACACTGGGGCTGGGAGCAGCCTGGGACAGTGGGAGGTGTCCCTGCCATGGCAGGGGTGGCACTGGATGAACCTTGAGGTCCCTTGCCACCCAGGCTGCTCTGAATCCCTGAGGAATTCAGCCACAAACCTGTGAGCAGAGAAAATCCTGAGCTCTGGTTTCCCTGGAAGCCCTGGAGTGGTTTGGCAGCCCCTGTCAGGGGGTCTCTGCAGCGTGGGAGTGGCCCACCAGGGGGGTGACTCCGTGTGCCCTGCCCGTGCAGGTGGGGGATGGCACCACGTCCGTGACCCTGCTGGCGGCCGAGTTCCTGAAGCAGGTGAAGCCCTACGTGGAGGAGGGGCTCCATCCCCAGATCATCATCCGCGCCTTCCGCACGGCCACGCANATGATAGGATCTCTAGGCTCTTTCTCCATGTGAGTGTCAGACCAGAATATGGTTTTATCTGTCTGGGGAGGCAGTTGGGAAGAGGGAAATGAATTCCAAACCTTTGTTGCTGTGGAAAGTTGTTCTGCTCTCAGACTGGCTTCCCTGAACCTGCTCCAAAATGGGCTGAAAAGGCTCCGTTCTGGTGGAACAGAGGAACCCGCTGAGATGGCTTTACCCCAGGTAGTGTAAAACTGCCTTCGACTTCGTTTTCTCCATCATCCCCAGGCAAAGCCACCATCTCCAACGACGGGGCCACCATCCTGAAGCTGCTGGACGTTGTCCATCCGGCCGCGAAGACCTTGGTGGACATCGCCAAATCCCAGGATGCAGAGGTGGGACGGGAGCCTGGCTGGGCCTGGGAGTGCAACACGGAGCAGCCTGAGCATCAGGGCTTCCCTGGGCTCTGTGGTTAATTCTGGTGGGAATTGCTGCTGGGGTGCTGGGATTTATTCTGTCTGCTCTGGAGCCAGGCTGGGAGAGCTGGGAATGTTCCCCTGGAGAAGGGAAGGCTCCAGGGAGAGCTGCGAGCCCCTGGCAGGGCCTCAAGGGGCTCCAGGAGAGCTGCAGAGGGACTGGGACAAGGCCTGGAGGGACAGGAGCCAGGGAATGGCTTCCCAGTGGGCAAGGGGAGCTTGGGCTGGGATGTTGGGAAGGAATTGGTGGCTGGGAGAGTGGGGAGGGGCTGGGCTGGAATTCCCAGAGCAGCTGGGGCTGCCCCTGGATCCCTGGCAGTGCCCAAGGCCGGGCTGGACACTGGGGCTGGGAGCAGCCTGGGACAGTGGGAGGTGTCCCTGCCCATGGATGGGGTGGCACTGGATGAACCTTGAGGTCCCTTGCCAGGACCCAGGCTGCTCTGGATCCCTGAGGAATTCAGCCACAAACCTGTGAGCAGAGAAAACCCTGAGCTCTGGTTTCCCTGGAAGCCCTGGAGTGGTTTGGCAGCCCCTGTCAGGGGGTCTCTGCAGCGTGGGGGTGGCCTCCAGGGGGGTGACTCCGTGTGCCCTGCCCGTGCAGGTGGGGGATGGCACCACGTCCGTGACCCTGCTGGCGGCCGAGTTCCTGAAGCAGGTGAAGCCCTACGTGGAGGAGGGGCTCCATCCCCAGATCATCATCCGCGCCTTCCGCACGGCCACGCAGCTGGTGAGGCACCGAGCGGGGATCGCTCCCTGAGGGGGGATCGCTCCTGGGGATGGCCCTGAGCCCACCACGGCTGGTGAGGCACCGAGCGGGGATCGCTCCCTGAGGGGGGATCGCTCCTGGGGACGGCCCTGAGCCCGCCACGGCCGGACAGCGGCACCCTTCAGGGCAATCCCGCCTGGGAATGGGCGTGGGGAGTGCCAGCAGCCACCTCCTCCTGCCTCCCTGCAGGCAGCAGTGCCTCCCGGTGCCCGTGCCTGCTGTTACCTGTCCCTGCCTCCGGGGTGCCGTCGCTTCCTTTGGGTTTTTTCCCGAGGAAGAATGAATAAGTGGAAAACTCATTTCCCATCCTCCTGTTCTCTGCTGCTCCTTAGCAAACTGTGTGTCTCCTGGAGCCTGCTGGTGCCATTAAGCTGATTTTTGGAGGTTCACTCCTCCATAGCCCTTTGATTCCCAGGATCTCTGCTGAAAACAGCGGAGCAGCTCTGAGCTTCCTCCCACTCCTCACACACTGGTGTGTTCCTTGGAATTACTGCCCTGGCGGGGGGGGATAACTTAAACGCTTGAAACTTCAGTGACGTTGAAGCAGAGAACAAAAGATAAAATACAAAGAGAGAGGTTGGGGATCTCATCAGCTCGGGAGCATAAATCATTAATCCAGCTGTTGCCTTTTTGCCAGGCTGTGAACAAGATCAAAGACATCGCTGTCTCCGTGAAGAAGGAGGATAAAGAGTAAGTTTCCCTTGGAGATGACCTGGTTGTGTTCTGGGCTCCAGTTGCGTGCTGCGAGGGTGCTGCTGGATCCTGTGGCTCTGGCTGAGGTCCCCAGGCGGGACCTGGAGCTGCAGCCCCGCACGGGGGTTATTCCCAATTTACCTGGGATCTCCTGCTCCTGCAGGGGCAGTGCTGTGCTCTCGCTTGGCTGCGGGGAACGATGTAGGGCAGTGTCTCCCAGTGCTCGTGGAGGGAGCCGGGCACCAAAATAAGTGGCCTGATTTCTTTTGTGCAGGTGGAGTCTCGCTGCAGTCAGTGGCAGTGTTAAATCTCAGCGCTTCCCTGAGGATTGATCCCTTTTTAGCTGTTACACACCGGGGTAGATGGCTCATAGCAGTGAGGAAGTGATCCCCTCAGCTGAGGGGAGAACGCTGGAGTCCCTTTTCTCCCTGGATTTTAAGCTCTTGCCTGCTTGACCTTGTTAATATCTGCAGTCAGTTTGAAGTATCTCAACTGCATAAACACCTTGAGTAAACCAAGATGGGTTGTCCAAACCAAATGCTGAAAAAATGCTGGAAAAAAACCCAGATGTGGTCCTGTGATGGGAAATGAGTGGTTCCCATGGTCAGCAGGGACTGGGGGATGGAGCCTGGCAGCTGGAGCCACACGTCCCTGGTGTGTCTGTGGCACCCACCCTGCTGCACGTACGGTACCGGAGTTAGTGCTTCAGGGCACGTGCGGCCTTCAGAGGGTTTCAGAAACATCTTCCTGCCTTGGGATGAGGGAAAGCACCTGCCCTTTTGTGATTTTAGGTGCCTAAAAGCCAATCAGCCTGGTTAGTGCTGGGCTGACGCTCGAGCTCTGAAAAGGAGACTGGGATTTGTCAGTCTGGGATTTGTGCCTTGTTCTCCCCATGGACAGGAGGGAGCTGATCGTCGCCTCCACCTGAGAGGAAAATGGGCCCCTCATGACAAGAGAGCCCTGGAGGGGCTGGAGCGAGTCCGGGGCAGGGAACGGAGCTGGGAAGGGGCTGGGGAATTCCTGAGGGAGCTGGGAAGGGGCTCAGCCTGGAGCAAAGGAGGCTCAGGGGGGCCCTTGTGGCTCTGCACAAGTCCCTGACAGGAGGGGGCAGCCGGGGGGGTCGGGCTCTGCTCGCAGGGAACGGGGACAGGAGGAGAGGGAACGGCCTCGGGCTGGGCCAGGGGAGCTCAGGGTGGATTTGGGGAATTCCCTCACTGCCCAGGGCAGGGGTGGAGTCCCCATCCCTGAGGGATTTTAAAGCCCTGCGGATGTGACACTTGGGGACATGGGGCAGGGGTGGCCCTGGCCGTGCTGGACTCAATGATCTGAAAGGTCTTTTCCAGCCTGAACGACTCTCTGGTTAAGGAAGCCACACGCGGTGTTTGGGGCTTGTGAAAAGATCTGGCAGGTAACCAAACCCTTGTTTTTCCTCTCCTGCAGTGAGCAGAGGAGTCTCCTGGAGAAGTGTGCAGCCACAGCCCTGAGCTCCAAGCTCATCTCACAGAGCAAGGAGTTTTTCTCCAAGATGGTTGTGGATGCTGTGATGATGTTGGATGACTTGTTACAGCTCAAGATGATCGGGATAAAGAAGGTGCAGGGAGGAGCTCTGGAAGTAAGTGGTGTTGGAGGCTTCCTGAGGGGACGGGAGGCAGGGATCCCAGCTCTGGTGGTGCTTGGCTCCGGCAGGAGTGCAGCCTGGCTTGACAGGGCCTGTCAGGGAATTCCCAGAGTGGAGCTTTAAAGCTGTTGGTGAGAGGAGAACGCTTGGCACGTAGGGCTGGGTTTCTTTTCCATAGGTAGAGAATCTGTTTTTTGAGCTAAATACACCCTTCAGCTCCCTGCCCTCTGCAGCAAAAGTTGTTACTGATACACATTCCATTTATCTCTCTGCAAATAATGATATTTTTTTTTTGTAGGAAATCTTTGTTGCTTCTGGATCCAAAAGTCCTGGTTGTGTGTGGGATTACTGGGTTGGGAAAAATGCAAGGAAAACCTCGTGAAGGAGCTGATGTAGTGGTGGGCAGGGCAGGTGGGACGTGTGGTTTGTGCCACAGCGCTGGGAAATGTGTCGTGTCTGGGGCTGCACCTGGATACGTGGTGGGGATCGTTCCCGGCTGTGGGACAGCCCCTGTGGAGTGTGAGATTCAGATCCTGATTTCTCTTCCCCCAGGAAACTGAGGAGCTCCTGTCAGGGAATGGTGTTGGGCAGGGCTGTCCTGCTGCAGAAGATCCAGGAGCTGGTGGTGGAGCTTGGAAAGACAAATCAGAGCAAAAAGCAGCCCCCAGTGGGGCTGTGGATGAGAAATACCCAATTCAAAAGGGAGGAGTGGGAAAGAGATCAGGGAGAGAACTGATTACTCCCCTCCTTGGTCTTCAGGTTGTGTGAGGAGTTTTCGTCTGTGGAGTCTTGAGGGGTAAAGAGGAAGCTGTTTTTGTGAGCTGAAAGAAATCCTGGCTGCTTGTTTCCCCTAAAAGTGGGTTAATCAAAGGAGGCAGTGCTGGGAAGGCTTTGTAAATGAGGCCTGTGGAGGCAGGGAGTGTCCTGTGGGAGTTGTTACTAACCCTGTGCACAAAACCTCGGGGGCCTGAGGCAAATCCTTGTGTTCCAGGACTCCCAGCTGGTGGCTGGAGTGGCCTTTAAGAAAACCTTCTCCTACGCTGGGTTTGAGATGCAGCCCAAGAAGTACCAGTCCCCCAAAATCGCCCTGCTCAACGTGGAGCTGGAGCTCAAAGCTGAGAAGGACAACGCCGAGGTCAGAGTCAACACGGTGGAGGTAAGAGCCACAGGGGAGCCTGGCCAGGTTCCTGTCCCTGGGACACCTGGGGCTGCTCATCCGGTGGGGTGGGGGTGAGATAGGAGGGCCACGGACATGCTCTGAGGGCTGGGAACAGGCTGGGAGAGCTGGGGGTTCACCTGGAGAAGAGAAGGATCCAGGGAGAGCTCCGAGCCCCTGGCAGGGCCTCAAGGGGCTCCAGGAGAGCTGTACCTGGGACAAGGCCTGGAGGGACAGGAGCCAGGGAATGGCTTCCCAGTGGGCAGGGGGAGCTTGGGCTGGGATTTTGGGAAGGAATTGGTGGCTGGGAGGGTGGGGAGGGGCTGGGCTGGAATTCCCAGAGCAGCTGGGGCTGCCCCTGGATCCCTGGCAGTGCCCAAGGCCAGGTCAGGCGGGGCTTGGAGCACCTGGGACCATGGGAGGTGTCCCTGCCATGGCAGGGGTGGCACTGGATGACCTTTATAAGGTCCCTTCCCACCCAAACCATTCCATGATAACTGAGTTTGCCTTTGCACATCCTTCACCTCTGGAGCACCTGGGGGCTTGTGCAGCCCTGTTTGGAGTGAGGGTGCAGCAGCCTGGGGATCGCAGCAGGTTCAGGACACGCTTCTGAGCTGTCACTGTGCCCCACCTTAGGCCTAACAAGGGACCTTCCAGGGACAGCTTGTCCAGCAGCGCCTGGAGCGCTGCAGGAGCTCCTCGAGTGCTGCAGGAGCTCCTCGGGTTTAAGCAGGAATTTGGGCAATGCCCTCCTGGCTGGAGCCTTGGGAGCAGCTCTGTGCCAGGGCTGCCCGTGGGGCGTCCCCGGTCACAGGCACACCTGTCCCTCTGTCCTCCCTGCCAGGACTACCAGGCCATCGTGGACGCCGAGTGGAACATCCTGTATGACAAACTGGACAAAATCCACAAGTCGGGAGCCAAGGTTGTCCTGTCCAAGCTTCCCATCGGGGACGTGGCCACGCAGTACTTCGCGGACAGGGACATGTTCTGTGCCGGCCGCGTCCCCGAGGAGGATCTCAAGAGGACCATGATGGTGAGCTGCCCTGGCTTGGGGTAACGCCTTTGTACCGAGTCCTGACACGCCCAGGCTGGTCATTCCCAAAGAGCTGTGCATGGATCTCCCTGCTGCTCACAAGGATCCCAAAGGACAGGGCTGTTCCTGGGTGGGATGAACAGTCGCGCTCTGACTGCATCCGCGCTGCTCTTTCTTTCTCTGGTGGTGTTACATGTAAAGATCTGGTCAGTGCATCACTAGAGGTTTATTTTCCCGAGTTCCTCCCTGTTCCATCACGAGTGGTTTTTTCCTGAGCTTTCTTTGTTTATCTCCTGGACTCTGGAGCCCGTTAGTCAGCACCGTGAAGCTGCACAACCTCATTTTGCTGTCGAGGGTTGGCCTGGGTCCGTGGGATGGGAGGGAGGAGAAGCGTTTTCCTGGCTGCAGGGTGGGTTTGCACCAGCGCAGCAGCTGGGCTGTCCCTGAGGAGCGGAGCCTGCGGGGAGCTGGTGTGCGTTGTCAGCACTGGTAATCCTGGGTTTGTCTCCGTCCCTGCAGGCCTGCGGGGGCTCCATCCAGACCAGCGTCAATGCCCTGTCCGACGATGTGCTGGGCCGCTGCGAGCTCTTTGAGGAGACCCAGATTGGGGGAGAGAGGTAAAGACAGATACCAGCTGCGAGCCTGTAGTGCTGGGCAAGCCCTCTCACAGCGGGTGGAAAATGGGGGTCAAAGCGTTGGGAGGTTCAGCATTTCTCAAGCTGTCGGGATGAAAACAAGGTTGTTACAAAATGTATGTTTTATTGTATCCAAAAGCTGCTTTTGGAGGCTGAGGGAGGGGGCAGGAGCAAGATTTCATTGCGCTCCTACCTCTTTTTAAATGCTTTTAAAAATACGTGTTTATTCTGCGGTGCCTTGCAGAAAGCAGAGTGGTGCTGCTCCATTTGTCATGGAAAAGCAGCACAGTTTGGGGCTGATGGTGGCACTTCGGTGACACTCCAGCGTGACACTTCTGAAAGGGGGACAGCACGCTGGGGTCCTTCCTGCTGCTGGAGGAGCAGTCCTGGTCAGGGCTGGCTGCTGCCCTCCGTGCTCCTGCCAAGTGCAGACTGGGAGCTCCAGTTCAGCCTGGATCCCTGGCAGCAGGAGGAGAACGGATTTTCCTGGGTCGGCTGCAATTTCACTGCTGCGCTCCCTGGCCGAGCTCCTCCTCAGCCCAGGATCCCGTGGGGCCGTCAGGGGCGCAGGGCTGCGGGGTTGGCTGTGTCCCCACGCTGCCCGTCCAGCAGCGGCTTCCCCATGCCCAAACCCTCCTGCCTGCAGGTACAACTTCTTCACGGGCTGCCCCAAGGCCAAGACCTGCACCATCATCCTGCGCGGGGGCGCGGAGCAGTTCATGGAGGAGACGGAGCGCTCGCTGCACGATGCCATCATGATCGTCAGGAGGGCCATCAAGGTGAGCCCCGGCAGTCCTGCGCTGCCAGGGGGCTGTGGCTCGGGCCTGGCACAGCCACAGCTCCTGGAAACCTCCGCACGCACCGGGGCTCGGCCGAGGGCTCTGTGCAGAGTGAGCGGCAGCCCCTGGATTCGCTCGAGTGCTGCTCCCTGGCCAGCTCAGCGTGGCTCTGACAGCGTTTCCAGCTGCTTTCCAGGCACGCCTGGGGTTTGCCTGCACTTCTGCACAGCTGTGACTCGTGCGTGCTCCATCCTGCACCCTGAAGGGAGCAATCCCCTGGCTGTGCTGGTTGGATGTTCAGGAGGCTGAGCAGCAGGATTGCTGTCACGTGCCTGTCCATGCCCTTAAAGCCACCCGTCCCCTCTCTTGGTGCCCAGTCCGAGGAGGTGACAGTCCCCTGGCTCTGAGGGCAGCCTGGCAGCACCAAGAGCAGTCCGAGGCCCCTCTGGATATGTGTTTGGCCTTGGGTGACACTGCCAGGCTCCGGGTGTTTCTGGGTTACACAGAAACGTGTCACTGTAGGGATGGCTCCTGGTTAAAAACAGCTCTGAGGCTGCGTGTCCTGAGGGGCCGGGAAGAAACACGTCAGGGTTTCTGGAGCTGTGGCTTTTAGAAAGAACATCCTGAGCCCTCCTGAAAAAACAGCAGCTGCCAGTATCTTTAGTTTTGGATGCTTTATGGAAGCGAGGGAAGTTTTCCTGGCCCGAGTGGGCTGTGAGCTGCCATCCCTCCCTTAGGGTGCAGCGTCCCCAGATCCCCGTTTATCCTGTGCCCAGCTGGGCTGAGCTGCGGGAGCTGCCCCTGGAGGTTGCAGGCGTGTCCCTGCCGCTGCCAGCAGCGCCTTCAGACAGTCCCAGGGACAGCAGCAGCCAGGGCTGCCACGGGCTGCAGGCCTGCAGAGCCCTGACAGAGCCCCTCCTGCCCTCCCCTGTCGCTATAGGACACGAGAGGTACGACACGTACACTCGGAGATCTGAGGGAATGACCCCAGATTTTAATTTCTCTCAGAATATATAGACCTTTGACCATGACCGTGGATTGGAAGGTTGGGTTGACCCCTCTCCATCCAGAGTGGTCAAACAGGCAGTCTGTCACTCTTTTCCATCATGAGAAGGGAATGAATAACAAAAGGAACAGTTAGAAAAACACTGGCTATTATTTACACGAAAGCTGTGAGAATCTGGCTCCAAATACGAAAATATCAGAAGGCCGAAAAAGCAGGGCACCGCTCCCCTGCGTGCCCTGAGCGCTGCCGTGTCCCTGCAGAACGACTCGGTGGTGGCGGGCGGCGGCGCCATCGAGATGGAGCTCTCCAAGTACCTGCGGGACTACTCCCGCACCATCCCCGGCAAGCAGCAGCTGCTCATCGGGGCCTACGCCAAGGCCCTGGAGATCATCCCGCGGCAGCTCTGCGACAACGCCGGCTTCGACGCCACCAACATCCTCAACAAGCTGCGGGCCAAGCACGCCCAGGTAGGGCCCGGGGCTCCCGGGGCAGAGCGGGTGCTGTCTGTGATTCCTCTCTCCCGGGTTCTCCTGCTGGAGCCTGTCAGAGCCGGGGTAACTCGGCCGGGCCGTGTTGGAGCCGTGTCCCCTTTGATTGAACGCCGTGTTTGTTTCAGGTCGGGGCTGGGCTCGGCACAAGTTGCTATAAATGGAAAGGAGCTGTGTTCCCTTTGATCTCAGCTGTCGGGTGACTTCCCGAGCTGGGAGTTCTGATTTGCTTCTTAGAAACGCATCGTTTGTCAGGAAGGGGCTGCTCTGTTAAACATGAAAGGAATCGGTGCAGGAGGTGGCTGAGCCGAGCGCTTCACACAGGAGCTGCAGGCTGAGCATCCCAAGTGCTGCTCTCCTGGAGATCCCAGCTCCAGTGCTGGGAGGTCGCCCCTTGGATTCTGTCACTCCCACCGCGTTTCACCCTGCTGCTGAATGCCCTGAAATTAGGGTCCAAAACCCGGGGAGTGAGGCAGCAGCACAGGGCGAGTCAGGGCCGTGAGGCTTCCACGGCTTCATGGCAGGGGCTGCGCAGTGAGGTTTGGAGCACCCAACCCTGCAGGTGTCCAGGGAAGGCCTGGAGGTGGCACTCAGTGCCATGGGCCAGGCCCAAAGTGGGCATCGGGCACGGCTTGGACTGGATGGGCTGGGAGGGCTTTTCCAGCCTCAGTGACTCTGTGATCCTAAACTGGAATGAATTTCCTCTTCATGAGGCACTGCTGGCCCTTGTGGCTGGAAGCAGAGACTCCTCAGTTTGGGTTTTTTGTGTGTTCCTCAAACACTTCTTTCGCAGCGGAGCGCGAGGGAGGCTCCAGCCTCTCCCTCACCTTCACCTGTCCTTCCATCCCAGTCTTTTCCCAAATCCTGCCCAGCCCTGAGACTGATCCCTGTCCCTCTGTCCCTCAGGGCAGGATGTGGGACTGATCCCGGTGGCACTGATCCCTGTCCCTCTGTCCCTCAGGGCAGGATGTGGGACTGATCCCGGTGGCACTGATCCCTGTCCCTCTGTCCCTCAGGGCAGGATGTGGGACTGATCCCGGTGGCACTGATCCCTGTCCCTCTGTCCCTCAGGGCAGGATGTGGGACTGATCCCGGTGGCACTGATCCCTGTCCCCTCAGGGCGGGATATGGTACTGATCCCCGTCCCTGTGTCCCTCTGTCCCCCAGGGCGGGATGTGGTACGGCGTGGACGTGACCAACGAGGACATCGCCGACAACTTCTCGGCGTGCGTGTGGGAGCCGGCCGTGGTGCGCATCAACGCGCTGACGGCCGCCTCGGAGGCCGCGTGCCTCATCGTGTCCGTGGACGAGACCATCCGCAACCCCCGCTCCACCGTGGACGCTGCTCCCGGTGCCCGCGGCC
>WEIT01019922.1:179362-194023 GCA_013389985.1 Dryoscopus gambensis | reverse complement strand
TCTGGGGGTGTCTCGGGGTGTCTCTGGGGGTGTCTCGGGGTGTCTGCCCACCCCGCTGACCCCTCCAGAGCCAGACCCAGCTGGGTCCCAGGGCCACCTCTGTCCTGCCACACTGCCACCAACCCACTGCAATGGCTCGGCAGCGTCCTTCCCTCCCAGTCCCCCAGTCCGTGCTCCCGGCTGGGGTTTCAGCATGGAAATCCAGCCTCAGGTCTTGGCTTTGTCTGGTTTCTCCCCTGGTTTTCATCTTTGGAGGCTTGGCTCAGCTCTGGCCCATAATCTGGCAGGTTTTGGCAGGGGTTGGGTGCTCCCAGGACTCACAGCCCTGTTTTAGGGAGAAGCTGGCAAGGAAAGGAGGAAAATCATCCTCTTCCTCCTACCTTGCCTTGCCACAGGCCAGAGAGAAGCCAGGGGAAGGTCTGGGAATAACTTTTCCCACTGGAACACGAGGCAGGGCAGAGCAGGCAGCGCCAGGCAGGGGCGAGGGCAGAGAGATGGGCAGCGCCGATGTGAGACTGGAATTCATTTTTCCAGAGGGATGGGCTGAGGGATGGTTCATGGCAACGCTCCTTTGGCAGCCAAACTCGGGGCTGTGTGCCCAGAGCCCACGGGCAGCTGGGGAAAAGTGCAGATTCCAGATGTGTTCCCCAAGCTCCCAACATTCACGGCTCGGGCACCTCTGCAGCACCTGGTGCCCCGCATTCAGCGCTCCCCAGGGGATTTTTCCACTGATTCCTCTCTCCCTGAAGCCCTCTCCGTTTCCTGTGCTGGGAGATGATGTAACTTTTAGGTGAAGAAATCCCTGTTTCCGTGCCTTTGGAGCGTTCCCAATGTTTCCAGCCTTGCAGGTTCAGAAGAGCCTCCGAGCACTGGGTGTGTGATGCATCCGAGGCTGCTCAGTGCCCTCCTCCGGGGGAGCAGGGCCCCTCTGTGCTGACGGGCAGAGCTGGGAATTCCCTGCGGAACACCAACCCCTTCCAAGGCTTCTCCACGGACGAGAGAAGCTCTGTTGGCTCTGGCCCTCAATACTCAAGAAGACGCTTCTGGAATTCCAACGTGGGTTTTGACCCTGGAAGCTGAGGGAAAGACAAGAACCCCCAGCACTTCCCACTCCCCAGCACTGCCCTCCCTCCCGGCCAGCGGTGTCCCCGGGAATCCCTGCCCGTGGCTCAGGTTTGCTGTGCAGTGGGGCCGGAGCAGCCGACGGAACCGGGAATTTTAAAGGAATCCTCCATGGAAGTGCTGCTGATCCCCCCGCGGCACAGGGGGCAGGGACGGGGTGGGCACCCAAGGGGCGGCCGCCCTGCAGCACCCACAGCTCCCCAGCTGCTGGGTGGGTGCCGCACCCAACTCTGGAATTCCCTTCCCACCTCCCAGATCCCTCTCCTTTGTACCACCCCCACCAAAGCCACACCAAAGCCAACCTCAGAGCCCAAATTGTTCAGCCACCACGCCAGAGCTCCCTCTGCCAGGTCTCTGGGATGGAGAAGGGAGCAGCATTCCAAGCTCTTGGAGCGGGCAGTGGATCTCCCAGGGGCTGGAGGGCACAGTGTGGCTCAGCAGTGGTTCCTGCTGGGACGGCCACAGGAGAGAGCCCAGGGACGGGACACTGGAACAGAGAATCCCAGAATGGTTTGGGTGGGAAGGACCTTAGAGCCCATCCCATTCCCTTCTTGCCATGGGCAGGGACACCTCCCACTGTCCCAGGCTGCTCCCAGCCCCAGTGTCCAGCCCGGCCTTGGGCACTGCCAGGGATCCAGGGGCAGCCACAGCTGCTCTGGGAATTCCAGCCCAGCCCCTCCCCACGCTCACAAGAAGAATTTCTTCCCAATATCCCATCCATCCCTGCCCTCTGCCAGCGTGGATCTCATCCCTTTGCCCTCCCTCTCCCGCTCCGATCGCTCCATCCATCTCCCCTTCCAGGAAAACTTCCAGAAGAACGCAGAGCTCCGCATTTCCATGGAAACTGGCCCAGGCCCAGCGGCGCCGTCTCCCTGGGTACCTATTCCTGGTGCCTGCAGAGGATGCTCCAGAGGCACAGGACACAACCCGCAGAGGTGGGGCAGGGGCTCACGGCCACCTCCCGCCGTCCGCCAGCCCCGGGGAGGAGAGGGGCTGCTCCCAGCATCTTCTCCAGGGAGGATTTTCCTCAGGCACATCCGGGCAGCCCCAGCAGCTTCAAGCAGCACGTGAGGCTCTGTGAAAGGCCTGCCAAAAGGGGCTCTTTATTTCTAATTCCTTGGCACGAGGCTGGAATTTCAGAGCCTGGGCCAGGGGAGGTCGGGGCCGATGGTTATCTCCCTCCTGGTTTTAGGTTGCTGCACATCTCCACACTCTCCAGGTTCTCCGCTGGCCACCACAGGGCTCCCTGCCCTTCACATTCACGGATTCCTTCTCCTGTGTCCCGGCTTTTTTACCCCAAGCTGCCGAGTTTGGGGTAAAATCCCTGGAATGTGGCTGCTGCCTGCAGTTCCGGAATGGCACTGGGCACAGGAATGGCGGAGCAGCTTGGCAAAGCACCGCTCCTAAAAACAGGCAACAGTCAGAAATAATCTCTGCTGCCCCCCAAATAACCAAATCCCACCCCAGACTAAAGGCAAGGCGCTAATTTCGGCAGCTCTGGCAGCAGCCGGAGGGAGCAGGAGTGGGGTTTCTATTCTCTCCTTCCTCACACGCCCTAATCCCAGTATTTTTAGTGTGGTTTTGCACACAGCAGCCAGGGGCAGGAGGATTAACCGGGCTCAGGGTGAGCGCGGGGCTGAGGCCAGGGCTCCCAGAAACACCAGGATTTGGCTCTAACAAAGCCCTAGAGCAGGAGGGGACCATTTTCTCAACCTCTTTCTAAAACCACCTTTTTATCCTAAGAGTTTGTGTGCCTTGATGTAAGGACTGGGAAGCTGCAAACATTTCCAAGTGTTTCAGTTTGAATGAAATGATTCACTGAGCCCCAAATAGGTCTTTCTTCATTTATCTCACGCTGGTTTTAATCACCTCCAAACAAATTGTGCGTATTTTTAAATAAAGCATGTTTTAAACCAAATTACTGGACCGCTTTATTTAGAAAAAGCCTGAAGCAAAACACTGAACTTTTATTTTTTAGCTTTCAGCTGAAGCTCCCCAACGAGCCCTGAGCATCGTTAGGCTCCTGATTAGCCGCAGGACATCCCTCTGCCCATCGCGGATGCAAATCAGGAGGGTTGTGTGTCCTCTCCGGGCCCCTCCTGCTCGGCTCCACGCGGTCTCCCAGCCTGGACAGGGCTTTTAGGGCAGGCGGAGGCTCGTGGGGTCCCTTGGGGCTCCAGGAGAGGAGGTGAGGAGTGCCGGGGACTTTCAGGTGCGCCGGGCAGCCCGGGCCCGGTGGGATGCAGACACCGGCCCTGCAATCAGCTCAAGGCGTTCCTTAGGGAAGCACCGGGATGAACCCCCCGGACAGGGACCGAGCACGGCAGCTGAGCTGGCGGGAGGGGAGCAGCCGCTTCCTCGCCCCGGGACGGGAAAAAGGCCGCGGGCGGCTTTGTCCCCACCCGTCCCTCCCTTCCCAGGCAGCCATCCAGTTTCCACACCCAGTTTTCCGGTGCCCACAGGGATTACTGGGAACTGAGGTCGGCGCTGGGAACGAGCAGGGAGCGCCCTGCGGAGACTCGAGGGCGCCGTGCGGGTCCTGCGGGTCGGTCACAGCATCCCCTGCAGCACCGGGGGCTGGGGCACAGGGGCTGCCAAAGGCCCTGGGGGTGCTGTGCCAGCGGCTGGACACGAGCCCGGGGTGCCCAGGTGGGCAAGGGGCCAATGCAGGCCAGTGGTCCCCGGGCTGTGCCAGCTCCGGGGTGGCAGTGGGGCCGGGGCAGTGCCCGTCCCTGTGCTGGCACTGCTGGGGCACCTCCGGTGCTGGGGCAGCTCTGGGGAGCCCTGGAGGGGCTGGAGCGAGTCCGGGGCAGGGAACGGAGCTGGGAAGGGGCTGGGGAATTCCTGAGGGAGCTGGGAAAGGGGCTCAGCCTGGAGCAAAGGAGTGCCCCAAAGTCCCGGGGGTGCCCAGTGTGTGACCGCAGCAGGAGGTGCTGGAACAGCCCAGGGACATCTCCCTCCGCCGGCACCGCAGGGATGGGATCCTGCCCTGGGTCGGGAATGTGGGGTCAGTGACTCTGACTCCAGCTGAACACAGATCCAGCCACAGTCTTCACCCCAGGGTATTTTGGGGTCAAAAATGCCCCCTGGCATTTGCATTTTAGGGTGACACTTTTCCCCTCTCCCCCAGACTCGGGCAGCCCAGCTGAGTGAGAGGGGAAATTCCGCTCCTCCCTTGGCTGAACTACAGAACAGATTTAATTTGTGTTCATTTACATCCCACACTATAGCTCAGAGTTTTCCTAATTGCACACCGAGACACCAAGGCAGCTCCTTTGAAGAGTTCCATGGATGTCCCTGCACTCCCAACCTTTGGCATGAATATCATTGAGTTTTATTAACGTAATTAATACTGAACAAAAGGGCTGCTCTCATTTCACTCCTGGATTTTGGAGTTGAGTCAGGATCACAATCCTGCGGCCACAAGCAATAAATCAGGGCTGGCTGGATGGACCTGCCTTCGTTAGCAGCCTTTAAATTTGGAGGAGGAATTGATGGCACAGAGCTGACTTTGGAGCCTGATGGGTTTATTGCACGGAGAGCAGAGTTAATAAATCTTCCTGCTGCTCTGATTAACGATTCTGGAGAGCGTCTCTCCACTTTCTTGGAAGCTTTCCTGAAAAGGAGCAATGAGCTGGTCAAGGAAGCAAATAACTCTCACAAATGAAAAGCTGTTGGATAAATTCATCTCTGAGCAGGGCCGGGCCAGGTGTGAATTCCCTCCTTGTGATCAGAGGGAAAAGGAGCTGAGGGGGGTCATGGGCACGACTGGAAGTGGTGCTTGGAACAGCACCAAGGGCTGCAGGGAGCATGGAATTAACTCCAGCCTCTGCAACATCCCCGGCCAGCTCACCGGGTGCACAAACACAGAATGCCAGAACTGTCTACGCTGGAAAAGCCCTTCCAAATCCATCGAGTTCAGTTTTTCCCCCAGCACCGCCAGGGCCACCCCTGCCCCACGTCCCCAAGTGCCACATCCCCACGGCTTTGAAATCCCCCCAGGGATGGGGACTCCACCCCTCCCCTGGGCACTTCCAATTCCTGAGCACCCTTTCCATGGAGAAATTCCTGCTGATGTCCACCCTGAGCTCCCCTGGCCCAGCCCGAGGCCGTTCCCTCTCCTCCTGTCCCTGTTCCCTGCGAGCACAGCCCGACCCCCCCGGCTGCCCCCTCCTGTCAGGGACTTGTGCAGAGCCACAAGGGCCCCCTGAGCCTCCTTTGCTCCAGGCTGAGCCCCTTTCCCAGCTCCCTCAGCCTCTCCTGGGGCTCCAGCCCCTTCCCAGCTCCCTCAGCCGCTCCCACCAGACCACGGCACAGGGCCAGGTTCGCTCCAGGTGCTCTCCAGGACTCTCCCCTCCGGGCACACCTGGAGCCACAAGCCCTGGCTAAATCCTGCAGGAGTTAGAAGGAAACGAGGCCGTTGTCTCCTTGCTTTGTGCCCCGAGCTCTGCCGGATGGATCCAAGGGAATCCTGGGTTACTCTCTAGGGACAGAGCAGGGCCCGGCCCACTCTGACAAACACAAACAAACAGAATTAGCACGAAGCACAAAGTGCTGCCAGGACAGTGCAGTGTCTCCATAGAAACCCCCGACAAGGGAACCTGATGCTGATAAAATGGCAATGCTGGAGCCCGTTGATGCTGAGAAGTTCCTTCTTTGAGCTCTCTTTTGCCATTTTTCCCAAGGAAAGCGGGATGTGATCGCCGGAGACGCTGCTGGATGCGAGGCAGGGCACGGACCCGGCGTCTGTGGTGCTGTGACAGCCAGGGATGACAGATGCAGGCTCAGCTCACACTGATTCCTCCTTCCCTGCTCCAGTTCACAACTAAAAATAAACAGGAGAAGGAGCTGAGTCTGCTTCAAGGAATTCTGGGGCAACAGATAAATAAAAATAAAAAATTATGTTCCTGAGGGGAGACACTCCTGAAGCTTGATCACCTTTCAGTGCTGGCCCTTTAAACCTCTGCCCAGGAACAATCACCAAATCAATGATTCTCTGTGAAAAACAAACATTTTCTTCCCTCACAGACAGGAAAAACACCCAGAAATGAGGATTTGCTCAGAGCTGTGGACCCAAAGTGTTCAGGTAACACAAAGGTGACTCCCCAGATTGCTGGGTCTGTATATAAAGAAAAGAATTTTATTTCCTGGTTTTTAAAAATGCTTTCTGCTTTCAGGTCTCAGAGCAGTGCTCGCAGTCAGCCCTGGCTCTTGTGAGTCCCCAAATCTGGGTTAGGCAGTCCCTCTGTGCTGAACAGAGGCTATATTTTAACTGGGAAATCCTCTGGAAGTCCTGGGTCGTGTCTCTCCCACGCTCTGGCTCCATCCCAGCTCCTTATCCAGGGAATCCTGGCCAGCACTGACCCATCCCTCCGCTCTTCTTTATCCTCGGAGCTGCGGCGAGCCGGGGCTGAGGTGCTGGGGGGAATCAGGGTCCTGGGACAGATGCAGCCGGTTCAGCTGCACGTTTGAGCACTGGGAATTGCCACCTGGGATCAGCAGCTTTTCCTCCAGGGGATTTCAGCTCCCAGGAAAATGTTTAATTGCCCAGGGTTTCTGGGATCACCCCTGTGCAGCAGGGCAGGGCCGCGCTCGGGCTGTGCTGATTAAATGGGGATTATCTCATGCCTGGATCGTGCCTCGGCCTCCCGAGGGGAAGGGACCTGGTTAGACACCATCACTCCATGCCCTGGTCACCTCTGGAGAGGGATCCGTGTGGATCATGCAGTCCCACTGGCTGGGGCTCTGGAGACACCTCCCATGAGACAGGTTTGGGAGGGAATCCCGGAATGGTTTGGGTGGGAAGGGACCTCAAATCCCACCCAGTCCCACCCCTGCCATGGCAGGGACACCTCCCACTGTCCCAGGGTGCCCCAAGCCCTGTCCAGCCTGGCCTGGGGCACTGCCAGGGAGCCAGGGGCAGCCACAGCTGCTCTTGGCCAAACCCAGGAAGGTTTTTTGGTGCCCCGAGGCAGAGGAACATTGTGAGATTTAATTAATTAATATTGGGAAGTGTTTTAGAAGGGACTATGAGGTGAAAATCCCCCACCCAGCGGGGATGGGGGACTTGGCTGGAAGTGGATGATGTTCGAGGTCCATTCCAGCCCTGACCACCCTGGGACACNAGGGACTATGAGGTGAAAATCCCCATTTTCCCAATGGGGGACTTGGCTGGAAGTGCAGCCCTGACCACCCTGGGATGATCCTGCCCTGCCTCTGGCTTCACACACACACGGGCCCTCAGTGCCGTGCACAGTTCTGTTTCTTCAATGACTGGTTGGAATTCTCCTTTCCTCTTCCTAGTGGAAGAAATAAAGCTGATTTCTCAGGAAATTTCCTGAATTTCCTCGTTTGTCCAAGGCATGATCCCTGCGTCCCCAGGGTCTGAATATGCTCATGACTATTTACTCTTAGCTCTGAGACAACCAGTGTTGGTACAGAACATTTAAATATTTTCTTTATTAACCTCCACATGGCCTTTTCTTCTCTTTCCCCCCTTTTTTTAGACTTCATCTTCAAACAGTGACAGTAAAAGCTGTAAAGCCCAGGAAGCACTGGAAGCTCGAAGATTTCCAAGGAAGACACACGCCTGTTTTCCAGGAGATGAAATGAGGTCATGTTTCGCTGGCACCGCTGTGACTTTCCTGTGGTGCAAGGCTTTGAAGGTGTGACATCAGAGGTGGTGATTCGGCACTTTCTCCCCGGTGATTCCAGCCTCTCCCTGCTCCAGCCTCCCTGCGCTCAGGAATGAGGTGACGGATAAGGTTTGCTCCTGCCCGAGCCGAGCCTGGAATGTTTGTTAAGGACTGCCAGGTTTCACCTCCCCTTTGTCGTGGGTAAATTCATGGAAAACAGGGAATATGTTCCCATTCCCACTGAATCACAGGGCCAAGCCAGTCCCCGGAGCCAACTGACGCTGAGGAGCTGACTCGTGGAATTGGCTGGTGGTGAATTACTCTTCCCTGGAAGAGCAAAGCTGAGGCTTTGCCTCCCCAGAGATGTTCAAACCCTTTTGTGCTCTTTGCCAAAACGTCTGTGTTTGCTCTTCATTACCACGGAATCATTGCACTGCTGATACTGGGGAATAATGGGATGGGGTTGGAATGCACCTTAAAGCCCCTCTCATCCCAGCCCCTGCCAGGGGCAGGGACACCTTCCACTGGAGCAGGTGAACAAGGAAAAAAGCTGGATTTTCCAAAGCTGTTCAGGTGGATTTTCCTGGGATAGGATCTCCACATTTTAGAGCACTCCAAAAGGTTTTCCAATCTGGCAAACCAACGTTTATTTTCTCCTCCCCTCATTCCTGAAAAACCACAGAACTGTTTTTCCAGAAACCTGACACAAAATCTCAGGTGGAGAGGAACGTTTGTCCCAGAAAAATCTTGTCCAAACAATTCCAGTTTGGCAAAAGTTCTGAGCAGCTGCAAGGAGGTGCTGTGAAAGGGAAAAGCCAGGATGCCTTAAGGAGCAGCTGGAGCAGGAGGAGCCAGCAGCAGAGAGCCCGTGCTGGGTGCAGCAGTTCAACTTTGCATCCAGGAAACAACTTCACTGGAAACATTTCCCTTCTGTACCGGCAGGACTGGGGCTTTGCAGGGCCTGAAGGGGCTCCAGGAGAGCTGGAGAGGGACTGGGGACAAGGGATGGAGGGGCAGGACACAGGGAATGGCTTCCCACTGCCAGAGGGCAGGGCTGGATGGGATATTGGGAAGGAATTCCTGGCTGGGAGGGTGGGGAGGGGCTGGGATAAAATTCCCAGAGCAGCTGGGGCTGCCCCTGGATCCCTGGCAGTGCCCAAGGCCAGGCTGGACACTGGGGCTGGGAGCACCTGGGACAGTGGGAGCTGTCCCTGCCCACAGCAGGGGGGACACTGGAGGGCCTTTGAGGTCCTTCCCACCCAGCCCATTCCCAGACTCTCCGAAGGGCACATTCCTCCTGTCTGCACTCCGCAGGCTTTGCCTGCAGCTCCCCTGATCAGTGCCCTGCTCCGAGGTCAGTCCCATGGATGTTTTGGCCTTTATGGCTCAGCTCCATCTCAGCAGGGAAAGAACCCAGAAGCAGGGGACCTCTCCTTCCCAGGCAATGGGATTCCAGGCTCTTCCAGACCTGGTCTTGGCCATGGCTTTGTTCTGCTGTAGAAAATCCCAAATTTGAGGCACGCGGCTTTTCAAAGGAGCTTCCAAAATCCGAGTAGGGTGGATGACAAACGGCTCAGCCAAGGGCGTCTTCCCTCGCAGGTGGGAAGACACAGAAACCCTGCTGACAGAATTACTGACACCTCCCATACCCCCACGACACTCAGGCTACCATGGTTCATTCTCCACATGCACATTCCGGGAGACCCTGTAGCCAAAAATGGCAGCTGGAAAAGCCACCTGAGGGGACGCAATCCCTGCCCGCAGCTGTGTCCAGGAGTGACGCGGGGTTGGGATCCCTGGATCTGTGCTGAGGCAGGAGCAGTGACTCAGCTCGGCCCCGTTAGTCACTGCCAGAGATCAGAGGTTGGGGTTGGCACATCGTGGGCACGTCAGGGGAATGGAAACCAAACAGGAAAAAGGGCAACGGAGTGGAAGAGGGGCCGAGAAGGAGATGGAGGTGGAAAGGGCAACTTCTGACATAAAGAATTGTCTGGGAGAGGAGAGATTTCAGCCCAGGCAGGTGGGGATGGACAGGTGGGAGCCAAGTGAGAGGAGCTGAGCAAGTCAAGGTGGGCAGTGCTAGGGAGACCGGGGAGGTCTGAGGTCCTACAGAGCTGCAGCTCTTAACTGGGTCCCCTGATACCTCCCAGGGCTCTAATTAAGAGACTCCACAAAAATCTTTCCATGCTTGGGACATTCACAACACTTGGGTTATAAAAAATCATAGAATATCCTCAGCTGGAAGGGATCCACAGGGATCATCCATCCCACCCCTGGCCCCGCACAGACACCCCAACACCCCCACCCTGGGCTCCCCTGGCAGCGCTGTCCCAACGCCCCTGGAGCTCTGGCAGCCTCAGGGCTGTGCCCATTCCCTGGGGAGCCTGGGCAGTGCCAGCACCCTCTGGGGACAGAACCTTTCCTGATACCCAACGTAACCCTGCCCTGGCCCAGCTCCAGCCATTCCCTGGTCCTGTCCCTGTCCCTGCTGAGCTCTGCCCTCAGTCTCCTCTGCTCCAGCAGAACAGTCCAAGTGCCCTCAGCCTTCCCTCGTACGGGTTCCCCTCTGGACTCTTCCTCATCTTCGTGGCCCCATGGCTGAAGCTGCCCACGGCTCTCCGTTATTACTTTATTCCTTTAAAATGAGGAGTATGAACAGACAGAGGGATGGATGCGCCGTCACCTAAGCATGGTTTCCAAGGAAGCCGAGCTCACGGATGTGCGAGGCAGCCCAGGGGACGAGGATGGACGTCTTGCACCTCTCAGGTGTTGATTCCCAGCCCCCACACTCAGAATGACCTCCCAGACACAAGTCCCCATCACACGTTCCTGGTGACAGCTCTGACAGGGGCTGTGTGAAGTCCCAGCCCGGCAGCTGGAACAGGCAGGAGAGAGAATGAAACGCACTTTTAAAATCAATCCCCATTTTAGACTGGTTTCTGTACTGAAGGGAGCAGGGGAGAGCATGAAAAGGTTGAGGCAGCACAGCCAAAGGGACTCAGCAGGGAACAGGTCAGTGGGTGGGGATGGACAAAACCGGGAATCTGGGCCTGGCTTTGGAGGATGCAAACCAGGACCTGCCACTGTGGATGTGTGACCCCTCCCAAGGCTGCACTGGGGGTTGAATTTTGTCTTTGCACCTAAAAAAATCAGCTTAAAACCCAAAAGAACTCACTGTGGACATTTGGTTCAGCCAGCAGCATCTGCACAGGGCAATTACAAACTTGATTTGTTTTTAAATCAGGGATGGAGTTCTGTGCTGATGCAAACGGGCTCCGTGTCAGTGTCACACACACCTGATCTGCTCAGGTGGGGTAAAAAAGAGCCCAGCAAAGAGAAGCACCTGGTTTAGGGCCTGTGGATACTCCCTGAGCCCCACTGCCCCTCTGGGAGCTCGGAGCCATCCCGGTGGGACAGCCATGTGCTGGCCAGGACAACGGGCCACCTCGTGTGCCTGTTCTGCCTCCACTCAGGCCAAGTGACTGGAGTTGTGTTTCTGCACCCTGAAGCTCAAGGGGAGGCTTTTCTTTGTTGGACCAAGGCCGGAACCCAAATAACAGCATCAAAGATAAAAATAACGATGGTAATGACGATAGCAATGATGGGGCAGCAGGATGGGGACAGCTCTGACCGCCCCAGCAGGGACCAGAGCTGTGCCCAGGGTACCCCGGCTCCACCCGGCCGGGTCTCACCCCGGGACTGCTGGATCTGATTCCTGAGGTCTGCAGGGAGCAGAGTTGGCAGGAGGTGTCCCAAACCCTCCTTCCTGCTCATCCCACCCCGCCCCACGCCCAGGTCCCTGTGCGCCAGGGACAGGAGCTGCTCTGCTCACAGCAATCTGAATTTTCGCCTGCAGCGCTGCAGAGCCTGGAGCCAGCCCTGCCAACTTCCCTGCCTGTGGAATGCGGGAGTGATGACAGGGAGATTGGATGTGAATTCCCATCTGCCTCACATGGCTGTTTTGGGCTTTAATTAATACTTACAAACTACTTAAAAAGCCACATATAGGAGCTGTTATGTAAGCAGGAGTTATTATTATTAAAAAAACATTACGAGCGAGTTATTAGTCTGACAGATGGAATTATCAGCGGAATTATATTTTTATCAATCATCTCGCGTTTCCTTTCCTCTCATCTTTCTTTTATCACCCTTCAGCTCGAGGTTGGCAGCCCAGCACGGGGTGTTTGGAGTGTTCACCACCGACAGTTCCCAGGGCACGGGTGAGTAACTAAGCTGTTTCCAGGCAGCGCAGAGCCCGGCATGGAAAATCCTCTGGGATCCATCTGAGGGATGATACGGGCACGAGTGATTTAGAACACTGATATTTGAGGCCTGGAGATCATTTCCCCCACCCCTGCTGGCTCCGGGCTCAGGCAAAGCTCCACGCAGAGCTGGGGATGCGAGGAGGAAATCTGCCATGGGAAACATTCCCCACTGCCCAGCAGGAATCTCCTTCATTAGCACCGGGAGCTGCTGCGATGGAGAAGGATGGCTTTCTCCCTTATCTTCTGGAGACACTGGGGGGTTAATGGCACTGTCAGTAAATGTGACCTGAGCGACACTGATGGGTGCTGCCCTCCGTGCAGGGAAAGCTCAGCTCAGGCTCCCCAGTCCTTGCTCTGGGCTCCGTCCTCCAGGAGAACCCAATGTCTGCAGTGCCCAGGGGAGCTCTGGGGGCGGGATTTGTGAGGGTGGACTGTCAGAGGGCAGGGATGGATGGGATATTGGGAAGGAATTCCTGGCTGGGAGGGTGGGGAGGGGCTGGGCTGGAATTCCCAGAGCAGCTGTGGCTGCCCCTGGATCCCTGGCAGTGCCCAAGGCCAGGCTGGAGGGGGCTGGGAGCACCCGGGACAGTGGGAGGTGTCGCTGCCATGGCAGGGGTGGCACTGGAGGGGCTTTAAGGTCCCTCCCAACCCAAACACTCCCTGATACAATAATTAGGAAGAGCTCACAGCGGCTCCCACAGTGGGAATTGCAGAGGAAGCTGCTCCCATAAGATTGGTGGTGAAGCAAAACTTCCCAGGACTTTTGAATGGCCAAAGCCCCCGGACAGGTGACCATCCCCATCCCAACCTGGAACTGCTCCTTGTCCCAGTCCTTGGTGGGTAACTCTGAACAACAAACCCCTCCCTCTGCCTTCAGACAGTGCTCAGCACTGTGCTTCTGGGTGGGACTTTTACAGCCACAAGACATAAATACTGCTTTTGATTACTGGATTTCTCTGGAGTTGATCTGTATCCAGAATGTGAAATGTTTCTGGTTCCTTTAAATATCGAATCAGGGAATGGTTTGGGTGGGAAGGGACCTCAGAGCCCATCCAGTGCCACCCCTGCCATGGCAGGGACACCTCCCACTGTCCCAGGTGCTCCCAGCCCCAGTGTCCAGCCTGGCCTTGGGCACTGCCAGGGATCCAGGGGCAGCCACAGCTGCTCTGGGCACCCTGTGCCAGGGCCTGCCTGCCCTCACAAGAAGAATTTCTTCCCAATATCCCATCTAAACCGTCCCTCTTTCAGTTTAAAGTCATTACCCCTTCAAGAGAGAATAAATTAAATAGTCCATGTAGAAAACATGTACAGATAACACAATTCTAACTTGCGTGCAAGGAAATCCCATTTCCTTCATGACTGCGCTGGGAATGACCGAACGGGACAACTCTAAAACGCATTCCTGGGACGCTGCTGCTTTCACACCAGTCCCCCCCTGCCCAACCACCCCACCTGTGAAACTCTTCACACATTTGTTATTTGCTCCACGTTTGCTTTTAATTGCTCTGTTAATTTATGATGCAGCTGCAGACTGAAATAGATAACCTGCTTGGCAGCCTGGGTTCCTAAAATAATCAAGTTCATTAATATGATTAAGAGCAAAATCTTTTACTGCTTCAGGTACTCAGTATTAAGTTGAAGAATGAGCATTGAAATAGTTTCTCAGGTAGGTCTCATTTTTACAAAGTATAAAAACTCAGTTAATTTTAAAGGTTTCTCTCCTAAAATAACCCTGTACTGTACTTTAATAGTAAAGCAATAAAAAAACCTTTCCATAAAGTAAGAAAGAAACACAATGTCAAGTATTACAAGTTCCCAGATATCAGGCCATGACTAATACTGGGCTGAGGATTTTCTGACTGGTCAGAAACCAAGAAATAATAAGAGGATGCTCGTGCAATTAGCATGGGGCGATGGTTTGTGATTCGTGGGATTTAAGTTACCAGGCTAAATTTAAACCCTTAATTTACCTAAATTAAAATTGCTCAGTCTGGTTACAGCCTTTTCTCAGCCAAGTCTGGAAATGAGCTCCAGTTGCACATTATTACTCTTACTTTGGAGGTTTGTAATTATAATTTCAGTAATTTCAGGATGATCAGGTGGTTAAAACTGAGGTAGTCACTTGTTACCCCTGGGGAGGATTTGGGGAGGTCAAGTCTCATACAAATTCAAGGCTTCTCTCTCATGCGAGGCAAAGGCCAGGCCCCCGCTGGTGCCAGTTCAAGGAAGGAGCTCTTATTTATATATAAAGTACATAAAACAACGGTTTATTTATTGAATTCCCCCATGAAAGTGCCCGTTAGCCCTGCTGCCAGCCAGGCCGCGCTGCGCAGACCCAGAAATAAAAAGGACAGGCTGTGTCTCACAAAGGTCTGAGGCAGCACGAACAGATGGGGCCGGACAGATGGAGCAGGGCGGGAACGGAGAGCCCGTGTCAGGCAGCGTGAGGGGAGGCGGCCCCGCTCCCCGGCCCCTGCGGGGCGGCTCCGGCAGGAGCGGAGAGCCCAGGGCAGGCAGCGTGAGGGGAAGGCACTCCGGCAGGAGCGGAGAGCCCAGGGCAGGCAGCGTGAGGGGAGGCGGCTCCGGCAGGAGCGGAGAGCCCAGGGCAGGCAGTGTGACGGGAGGCGGCTCCGGCAGGA
>WEIT01019922.1:148547-178871 GCA_013389985.1 Dryoscopus gambensis | reverse complement strand
CGAGCAGGCGGGGAAGGCAGGAGGGGCTGGGGCGGCAGCGCTGAGGGGCCGGAGGGAGCCGCGGGCAGAGCGGGGTCCTGGTGCTGGCCGGGAATCAGGGAAGGGGTAGGGCTGGAAGGGAGCCCAAAGCCCAGGGAGTTCCAACCCTCCTGCCATGGCAGGGTCACCTCCCACCATCCCAGGGTGCTCCAACCTGGCCTTGGGCACTGCCAGGGATCCAGGGGCAGCCCCAGCTGCTCTGGGAATTCCAGCCCAGCCCCTCCCCACCCTCCCAGCCAGCAATTCCTTCCCAACATCCCAGCCCAAGCTCCCCTTGCCCACTGGGAAGCCATTCCCTGGCTCCTGTCCCTCCAGGCCTTGGCCCCAGTCCCTCTGCAGCTCTCCTGGAGCCCCTTGAGGCCCTGCCAGGGGCTCGCAGCTCTCCCTGGAGCCTTCCCTTCTCCAGGGGAACATTCCCAGCTCTCCCAGCCTGGCTCCAGAGCAGAGGGGCTCCAGCCCTGGAGCAGCTCCGGGGCCTCCTCTGGGCTCTCTGCAGCAGCTCCAGGTCCTGCTGCTGTTGGCCCCAGGGCTGGGGCAGCTCTGCAGGTGGGGCCTCACCTGAGGGGGCACAGGGGAAGAATTCCCACCTTTCCTGCTGCCCACGCTGGGATCAGCCTGGGGCTGGGGGTTCTGGATCCCAGCATACACGGCAGGAGCATGTCCAGTTCTCTTCCGGCTCATAAAGGGGAGAGAAAATCCTCTACAGTCCACACTGAAGGCATCTGCCCTGAAGGAGCCACTGGAGAAACAGGAAGGTTCCAGAGAAGGACAAGACTTCAAGGTCAGGGTAACTTCTGGAATTGACTCACAGGTCAGGGAAGGTGAGGATAAACCATTGGATTTGAGATTTAACTTTTTAACATTTTATTCATTTAACTTTCATGAGAGAGTCTGGAATGAGCATTTCTGAGATACTGAAAGGGATGGGCACTGGAAGAACTCTAGACAGGCTCAGTATGTCCATCCCTGCAGGTATTCAGAACTTCACTGGACAAAGTCCTGAGCGATCTGATCCAGCTGGATTTGCCAAGTCCTTGGATTCCTCAGTCTGTGGCAGAACTGTTCAGTGTGTTCAGGGACCTTGGAAAGGGAGACCGAGGAGGGTGGGGCAGGAATGGAGCTGTCAGATGGGGGTCAGAGCGGAGGGGTTTGGCCATGAGAGAACCTAAGGTGTGACCATGGGGAGAAATTCCCAGTCACAGATGGCCGTGTGGGGACAGAGCTGGAAGGGATGAAAGGCAGTGCTCGAGGACAGCGTGGGGTACTTGAGGCAGGAGTAGGGAACATCAAGGAACTCTTACACCAGGAGGAGAAGAGTGAAAGGCACGTGGAGGGCAGGGAAGCTCCAGAGGTAGGGAAGGGTCACAGCATACGTTGTCCGTAAATTCTTGGGAGCTGTAGGTAAAATCCTGTCCTTGGAAAGAGGCAGAGCAAGGAAAGGGACCCTCAAGGAGCGAGCAGTGCATCAGCCAGGTAGCAGAGCTTGAGATTGAGTGGATCCCTCCAAAGAATGAATATATAATGGATGAAGTCACCCTTCCCCTTCACTGTTGCGATTCATCCGACCAAAGATAGGCTCTCCTTGCACAGACACCTCCATTTGAGCAAGTCACGTTGGGTTGCCTTTGAAGTCAACAGAGAAGAACAGCAAATTTGAGGACATGCTTCATCTCCTCCCAAAATAGAGACTCAAACAGATTAGCTGACTCATGCCCTAAAAGACTCTGATTTCCCCCACAGATTACAAAGAGAGCTCACACACCCGGGCTTGGATTAATCTGTTCTGAGGGAACTGCACTTCCCACAACTGCCGTGCTGCCAGTCCGGCCCGAGTTCTCTGCACGTGGCCGTGGATGTGCAGGCGTGTTCGAGGGACGAGCTGAGACTGGGACACTGGGCAGAAGGACAGGGGAGGCAGAAGAGACCAAAGAGAGGGCACGAGGCCGAGGGGAGATGGCTGAGGGCAGAACCAGTTCTGTAATGCTGGTCCTGTGGCCGTCGTGGAAAAGCGGCCTGTGGGCTGGTGGTCGGAGAGGAGAGAGAGCAGGGGGCTTCAGAACTCAGGGAAACAGCACCAAGTATGGTCTGGAGCTCTGATCCCGAGTGCCATGAGGGCACTGGTGTGACGGGCAGCCTTGTCCGTCTGCAGGTGAAGAAGACATTGGAAACTTAACACTTGTCAGCGTTTCAGGCATTAAACAGATAAAGCAGATATAAACCAGATGCCTTGGCTTCCCCAGGCCCAGCTGCAGAGCCTGGATCAGGGAGATCAGTCTGGGAATGTGGGCAGTCCTGGCACATCTGGGTCTGAAGTGCCTGAAATCCGCCAGTGCAATTAGAGAGTCATGGAATGGTTCAGGTTGGGAGAGAGTTCAAACACCACCCAGTGCCACCCCTGCCATGGGCAGGGACACCTTCCACCGTCCCAGGGTGCTCCCAGCCCTGTCCAGCCCGGCCTTGGGCACTGCCAGGGATCCAGGGGCAGCCCCAGCTGCTCTGGGCACCCTGTGCCAGGGCCTGCCTGCCCTCGCAGGCAATCAGGGGCCGTGGATGTGTCTCTGGCAGCTGGGGCAGCACAGAGGGCAGGGGCTGAGTGGGTGATGGAGCACAAACGATTCCACTGCTGGAGCAGCAGCTGATGGGGTGGCACAGACAGAAAATGTTCTGCAGGAGCTACTCTGCACCTGAGGGTGAGAGAAAATCTCCAGTTCCCAGCACTGCCATTTTTCATCTCCACGAAATTCAGTTATTTTCTTGTTTAAACTTAGCACAGAACTCAGGGAACGCAGCGTTTCAGCTTGACAAGTGGTTTATTCAGGAGCTGATTTACCAATTCAAAGGCTACTCCCTACAGACTCCTACCAGAAATGTTCACTCGTAAACCTCTGATTTAATTAAAGACTTAGACCTTCAAACATTATCGCAGCTGGAAAATCCATAATTAGCTGTACATTTTTTGCAGGAACTTTCCCCTGATTTGCCTGAAAACCTGGGGAAGGGCTTCATATATCCATCATAATTCCCCACCACTTTCAGCTCAGGCATTAGAGACGCTGTGTGGGCAGATTTAATCGGTTCCTTCTCACTTCCTGGGGAGGAGAGGGATTGCATAAGACGTGAGTCAAGACACCCGTCCTGAAGCTGTGCCTGTGGCGGTGGCAGGAGCAGCGCTGGCGCTCGGGATGTCAGGCCATGGAACGTTTTGGAGCAGCTCCCAGCCCACTTTGGGTCACCAGAGAAACTCCAGTGTTGCCCTTTTGTCTGAAATCAGGGCTCAGCATTCCCCAGGAAGGTGCTGGAGCTCCTTCTCCCACCCCAGCTGACACCTTCGCACTCCAAGCCGCATCCGGAGCTTGCTGACCCTCAGGTAAAGCTTCACTGGGGGATGAGTCCTCTTGATCCCTCTCTTAGGCTCCCTGTTTATCCCCAGTACCCTCTCAGAGGGTGTTTTCCCCCCAGGTCCAGACCTTTCCAATGCAGGGGTTTCACCGCTGCATATGGAATAAAATCTTAAACAACGGACAGGAAGAACAGCACTGACAGGAAGAAATCCCAATCTCTAGGTTCAGGTTCCCAAAACCCGGGTCTATTTAACCTAATTACCAGAGTACCTAAAGTAGGTGTGTGATCTTCCTGGGCACCTTCTGGGCTCCCTGGAAGGAGCTATGTCCCCTCAGAGACTGCACCTTCCAGAGTTGTTCTTCCCCACGGCACGGGGACACGGGCCCAGGGTGCCCAGAGCAGCTGGGGCTGCCCCTGGATCCCTGGCAGTGCCCAAGGCCAGGCTGGACGGGGTTTGGTGCACCCTGGGACAGTGGGAGGTGTCCCTGCCCATGGCAGGGGTGGCACTGGGTGGTTTTTAAGGTCTTTCCCACCCCAAACCATGCTGTGGTCCTACCCCTTGCCACGGGCTGCGAGGCAGCCGCCATCCCCACTTAAATATCCCCGTCCGAGCTTTGGTGGAGGGATGCGGAGCCCAGGTTCCTCAGATCATTCTATCCCATTAAACTGTTTTCCTGGTGTAATCCTGATTTGCTCTTTTCAGATCAGAAACCACAGCTAAGCCCAGATTCTGCTTATCCCTCAATCTGATTTAGCCAGAATCAGCCAATAAACCTTCCAGCCTCCTCCGCTGGGATTTCAGCAGTCAGGGCACTTTGGTGCTGCTGCAGCCAGCGGGAGGAGAATCCGTGCCCAGCGCTGCTCGGTCTGTGCCCCGCGCCGGCTCTGCACATCCTCCCCATTCATGCTTCCCTTCCGTGTTCTCCTCGGAGCCTGCGCTCTGCTCGGCGGCTCTGCCTCGTTATTATCATCCTTCCCCTAATTCCGGGTTTCATGTCCTGCAGCCTCAGACTGAACTCCTTCCCCGGCACTAATAATACACATTTCAGCTCCTCTTTTAGCCGAGAACTCCCACTGTCCCTCGCTAATTGAATCACCTGCCTCATCACTCTGCTGGTGTGTCAGCACTTGCTTTCTCCTTGCTGCCCACCCTTCTGACACACTTTGTCTTCACTCGCTTGCCTCTTCCCCTCTGTTTTTTTAGCTGGAACTGGATGCGGAGTTACCTGGATCTCTCCCACGGAACCAAATTAATTTTTTCAATCACAAACCAGGGGAAAAAAAACTCTCAGTCAGGTGTAAGTGTTCTTAAGTTACCTGACACTGAAATACACAGACACTAAACCAGCTGAGATTTATTTTCCAGAACAGCTGAGGAACCCTGCTGATTGGATCCCAATAACGATGAGTTTCCAGCTACCTTGGAGCATAGAAATCCTCACGTTGGAAACTTGGCAATTAACACGTCACTGGCACCAGCCACGACCTGATGTTCAAATATTCCTTTTTCCCAAGGTATTTGTAGTCACGACTGTATTTTATATTCTCCCCTGCAATTAGCACATTAATCCATCCCTGTATTTAATATATTACATTCCACCTTTAACAGCCCCTGGGGTTGGCAGAGTTTTGGGGGAAGGCAGGTTCGTCTCTCTCCAAGAATCTCGCCCAGCAATGGCCTTTCTAAAAATTCCTCTGCCATTTTCATTTCAAGTGACATTTTACTGGAGAGGATTTGAGCATATTCCATCTCAGCCTGAGTGAGTCTCTGGATATTGTCAGTCAATTAATAAAGAATGTGAACAGCTTCCTGTGTGATGTGCGAGCGATAAACATTCAGAGAACCCTTCCTCCTCCCCTCCCCGCCTGTGAACTGCTCTGCTAAAAATAACGGGAATGACAGAATTTCGGGCTTGTGTGACAAGAGGAGCCCTTCAGTCACTTGCAGCGGAGAACAGCAATTGGCAAGTTCCTCCCAGATGACATTTGGAGCTGTTCTCGGCACTACAGCCGAGCTCGTTCTGCTCGCCCTTGCACTGCTGTAACGAGGGGAAACGGCGCTGAAATCAAGCAGGCTGCTCCTTGTACTTCCAGGGACAGCAAGCACGGAATTGCTGCTTCTTCCAGCGGGATTTACGTTTTTATTGCTGCCTCTTCTGTCCCTCACCCAGTCACCCCCGCCCTGCACCCCCGTGGGTGTTATTTTCTTCAGCCCCACTCATAAATTATGAGATGCTGGTTTTTAGGGATGTGGATAAACAAGCACCAGGACAGGCTGAGCCACACACGCTTAATTGGATTTGTAACAGGAGATGGGTTTAAATATCAAGCTGCATTTTCTTGTCAACATTTTAATTATTTTAAGGAACGTTTGCCTCTCTGTACTTGAGCGCTCACATTTATCTAGTGCTGAAAAATAACACCCAGATCACTGCAGAGCCAGTGCAGACACTGCCTTTTGGGAGATATTCCGTTGGATACACGGCAGGTGACTGCCCTGAGCAGAATAAATAACTCAGGAGACAGGAAATGTTATGGAGGCACCTTTATTTTCCAGTTCCTTCAGCTTCCCTACTCGTAGAGGACGAAAATTGGTGCCGTTATTTATTGTCTGGTGTGCAGAGCGCTGGGCAGTCTGGAGCTAATCCATGTGGACAGCCGGACACATTGCTAATGCCACCCGGGAAAGTTTAATTGCTGCTGGGATGGAGCTCAGTAACTGTGGAAGATGAACGGCGGCTGTGCCAGCGGAACGCGGCGCGTGGAGCCGATGGCCCCGGGGCTCCTGTCCCTGCTCCTCGGCAAGGACCGGCAGCGTCGGGGCACGGAGCTGCACCTGTGCCTCAGCCGCCGCCTGCTCTGCAGCTCCAGGGGAGCGGAATGCCAGAGGAAAATAAATAAAAATCCTGATTTTCAGGGAAAATGCCTCCTTTGCCCTTGCCGGCACCAGGTGAAATACAGAATGTTAATCAGTGCTTGTACCGAATGCCTCAGGGAGAGCATTATCGCAGAATCATGGAATCGTGGAACGGCTTGGCTTGGAAGGGACCTTAAAGACCATCGGGTTCCAACCCTCGTGTCATGGGCAGGGACATCTCCCACTGGATCAGGCTGTGGTTGTGTCAGGGGAAAGCAGAGCTGCTCCTTCCCTCGTGGCACCTGAAGGGAAGCGACGCAGGATGGCAGGGATCGGGAAGCAATGGAGGATGGCAGGGATCGGGAAGCCAGGGAGGATGGCAGGGATCAGGCAGTGATGCAGGATTGACACCCAGATCTAAAGGCGTCCATGGACAGGTTCATCTCATCTTCTCCACCTGCCCGGACTCATGGGCATCTCCCCAAACTCTGAGTCTGTCCTTTCGACCCAGCTGGGAAAATGGTTCCTGACAGACCACCAGAGACCCCCACTCCCGTGGGAGAGCTCGGGAGTGAGTTGGATGGAACTGCCATGTGGGGAAATCCCATCTCATTTCTTGGTAACACCAGGACTGTCTCAAAATGCCTGATGTGGGATTTCGATGTGCATCCATCACTAAGGGGCTCCAGGAGAGCTGGAGAGGGACTTGGGACAAGGGATGGAGGGACAGGACACAGGGGAATGGCTTCCCATTGCCAGAGAGTAGTTAGGACAAGAGGACAAACATCAGGAAGGTTTTATTCACAGAAGGGGTGAAGGAAGGATATTGGAAGGAGCTGCGTGGGGAGGTTTGGAGTCCCCATCCCTGGACGTGTCCAAGGAAGGACTGGACGTGGCACTCAGAGCTCTGGGCTGGGACAAGGTGGGCATGGGGCACAGCTTGGACTCGGTGGGCTGGAAGGGCTTTTCCAACCCCAGCGATTCTGTGATCCTGTTAGATGGGATATTAAGGGGAAACTTTTCCCTGGCACAGTTTTCCCAGAGCAGCTGTGGCTGCCCCTGGATCCCTGGCAGTGTCCAAGGCCAGGACAGCGGAAGGTGCNCTCCTTATCCTGGGGGTGTGTTTGTGGGGTGGGGGCGGTGTGTGGGCACCCCATTGCTCCTTATCCTGGGGGTGTGTTTGTGGGGTGGGGGCGGTGTGTGGGCACCCCATTGCTCCTTATCCTGGGGGTGTGTTTGTGGGGTGGGGGCGGTGTGTGGGCACCCCATTGCTCCTTATCCTGGGGGTGTGTTTGTGGGGTGGGGGCGGTGTGTGGGCACCCCATTGCTCCTTATCCTGGGGGTGTGTTTGTGGGGTGGGGGCGGTGTGTGGGCACCCCATTGCTCCTTATCCTGGGGGTGTGTTTGTGGGGTGGGGGCGGTGTGTGGGCACCCCATTGCTCCTTATCCTGGGGGTGTGTTTGTGGGGTGGGGGCGGTGTGTGGGCACCCCATTGCTCCTTATCCTGGGGGTGTGTTTGTGGGGTGGGGGCGGTGTGTGGGCACCCCATTGCTCCTTATCCTGGGGGTGTGTTTGTGGGGTGGGGGCGGTGTGTGGGCACCCCATTGCTCCTTATCCTGGGGGTGTGTTTGTGGGGTGGGGGCGGTGTGTGGGCACCCCATTGCTCCTTATCCTGGGGGTGTGTTTGTGGGGTGGGGGCGGTGTGTGGGCACCCCATTGCTCCTTATCCTGGGGGTGTGTTTGTGGGGTGGGGGCGGTGTGTGGGCACCCCATTGCTCCTTATCCTGGGGGTGTGTTTGTGGGGTGGGGGCGGTGTGTGGGCACCCCATTGCTCCTTATCCTGGGGGTGTGTTTGTGGGGTGGGGGCGGTGTGTGGGCACCCCATTGCTCCTTATCCTGGGGGTGTGTTTGTGGGGTGGGGGCGGTGTGTGGGCACCCCATTGCTCCTTATCCTGGGGGTGTGTTTGTGGGGTGGGGGCGGTGTGTGGGCACCCCATTGCTCCTTATCCTGGGGGTGTGTTTGTGGGGTGGGGGCGGTGTGTGGGCACCCCATTGCTCCTTATCCTGGGGGTGTGTTTGTGGGGTGGGGGCGGTGTGTGGGCACCCCATTGCTCCTTATCCTGGGGGTGTGTTTGTGGGGTGGGGGCGGTGTGTGGGCACCCCATTGCTCCTTATCCTGGGGGTGTGTTTGTGGGGTGGGGGCGGTGTGTGGGCACCCCATTGCTCCTTATCCTGGGGGTGTGTTTGTGGGGTGGGGGCGGTGTGTGGGCACCCCATTGCTCCTTATCCTGGGGGTGTGTTTGTGGGGTGGGGGCGGTGTGTGGGCACCCCATTGCTCCTTATCCTGGGGGTGTGTTTGTGGGGTGGGGGCGGTGTGTGGGCACCCCATTGCTCCTTATCCTGGGGGTGTGTTTGTGGGGTGGGGGCGGTGTGTGGGCACCCCATTGCTCCTTATCCTGGGGGTGTGTTTGTGGGGTGGGGGCGGTGTGTGGGCACCCCATTGCTCCTTATCCTGGGGGTGTGTTTGTGGGGTGGGGGCGGTGTGTGGGCACCCCATTGCTCCTTATCCTGGGGGTGTGTTTGTGGGGTGGGGGCGGTGTGTGGGCACCCCATTGCTCCTTATCCTGGGGGTGTGTTTGTGGGGTGGGGGCGGTGTGTGGGCACCCCATTGCTCCTTATCCTGGGGGTGTGTTTGTGGGGTGGGGGCGGTGTGTGGGCACCCTGTTGCTCCCTATCCGTGTGTGTGTGCGCGCCAGGCCGGGCTGTGTGTGTGTGTGTGTGTGTGTGTGTGTGTGTGACGCGCTGGGGCACTCCTTTGCTCCTCCTGGGACTGGGACAGCTGGCCCGGTGTCTCCTTGTGCCCCGTGAAGGGGCTTTTAGCGGGTCACTCTTCCCCCCCGGGAAAGGGGGGACGCGGCTGACCCCAGCCCCCCTTCCCCCCCTGCTCCAGCAGGGGCCGTGGCCACCCTGGTCCCACCCATGTCCTGCACTCTGCCCCGGGAGAAGGGTGGCGGTGACTCTGGATTCCTCCTCCCCTCCTGGGAAAAGGCTGTGTGTTCTGTTATTATCCTAATTATAAGCTAATAATCATGGGTTATTCTGTTCCCTTCGGGCCTTACTCTGCCCTGCAGACGGGTGAGTGCAGCTGGCGGAGTCACTGACCCTCCAGGGAGGTCAGGGACAGAGGGGCTGGAGTCATGGAATCACAGCATGGATTGCTTGGAAGGGACTTTAAAAATCATTTGGTCCCACCCCTGCCCTGGCAGGGACACCTTCCACTGTCCCAGGCTGCTCCCAGCCCCAGTGTCCAGCCTGGCCTTGGGCACTGCCAGGGATCCAGGGGCAGCCCCAGCTGCTCTGGGCACCCTGTGCCAGGGCCTGCCCACACCGCAGGGAAGGATTTATTCCCAATATCTAATCTAAATCTCTCAGTTTTTAATTTAAAGCAGTTCCCCATTGTCCTATCAGTATCTGCCAGTGTAAAAAGTTGTTCTTGTTTTTTTAAAAGCCACCTTTAAGTCCTGGGAGATACTGGAGGTCTCCCTGGAGCCTTCTTTTCTCCAGGCTGAGCTGGCTCCACGGAGGGGCCGTACACAGCTCTGTGCACTTGGCTGTGCTCGTATCCGTGCTGGAGGCTGGGAGGAGATCCCTGCAGATCCTGCCCCATCACATCCAGCAGGAGTCCACGTCCTCCTGAGCTGGCACCTTGTGAGAGCGTTGGGGAGATCCTTCCTGGGGTGGTGCCCTGCTGTGGCACGTGGTGGTAACTGTGCCCCCGTGCGCAGAATGAAAAGTCCCAAGGTGGTGACGGCTCCAGAGCAAGGGAGGAGCTCAGAGCTGCAGCAGCCCCATGGAAACCAGAGGTAGATGCCTTATCAACTTTCAGACACATTCCCTGGGAGGAAGGACAGACGGGTACAGGTTCAGTCTCACCAGGACAAATAATAAAATCCGGAACAAAGGATGGCAACGGCCACGGGAATAAATAGGACATCTTAAAGGCAAGCGTGGCTTTGATGGGCATGGGAACTCAGTGTAGTCTTAATGCAGATCCCAAAAACCTTCTGCAGAAGGACCTGCCCTGTGTGTTTGCAGGAAGGGTAACTTGCCACAGGAGAGCAGGGCTGGCTCTTGCACTGCTGCTTATTCTTAGACGTATTTAAATAGAAGTGGAGTTCCTTTGAACGCTGATTTACAGGCAAGTTTCGCAGTCACTTTAAGTCTAAGTTGTGCTGTTGCAAAGCAGTGAATTTACCTCCTGTTCCTTGTGTTTCCTTCGTTCTGCTCGTCACAGGTCAGTTTATTTGGGTCCTTTTCGGCTGCTGCGTGGCGTTGTTTCCTGGTGGCCGTTGCTTCCTTCTCTGTTTGTTTCGCTCTGGGGCGCGAGTGCTGCTCTGGCAACCAGAGCCGAGCTCTGGGAATCGCGGCTGGAGCTGATCTCCTGGAGCTGAGCCGAGCTCGTCGCTGCTGCTCCCCGGAGCTGGGGCTGCAGGTGCGGGCAGAGCAGCCAGGAGCATCTTCTGCTGCGCCGGGGTTCCCGCTCTCGCACCTCTGCCGGGTGTTCCTGCTGCGCCGGGGTTCCTGCTCTCACACCTCTGCCGGGTGTTCCTGCTGCCTTCTGAGATTGTTTCAGCTGTAATTCCAGCTGACGAGGGGAAGATCACCTCTGCTGGTAACTTTTGGCCGGCCAGGCTGGCGTGTCCCGGTGCACCCAGAGCATCGAGCCCCGCTCGGCAGCGAGCAGGAGTCGCCTGCGCCGCTCTCCCGGCCTGGCCCCTGGGGCTTTGTCACACGCTGTGACAGAAACCAGCGCAGATTTGCAGTGGACTGGGGTTCAAGTTGGTTTAAAAAACTTCTATTTAACACTTCCCTCAAGTTTTTGCTCACTGGGGAGAGGCCGTGATGCTCTCCCAGCCCAAGTGCCAGCTTGTGGTAATTTAAAGGAGCTTTGGCCATCGGAGTGTAACAGTGGGGAGGAGTTCTGTAACCACCATAAGGAGGCTTCTTACTATTTGTACCCCTTCTAGCTTTATCAGCTCTGTCCGTTTCCTCTTCAGTTCATTTTTGATGCTGAGAATGATTTAAGCCCTGCCCTACAAAGTTTTTGATTCTACATTTAGCTAAACTTGAGTATGACAAATAAGACCCAGGAGGATCAGGTTTCTGGTTTTCATTCTTGAATGCTGCAAAGTGATGGCTGCGTGCCAGAATGTCCATCCTTCCTTCCAATTCGGCTTTCTGCTTTTTATTCTTTTTTTTTAAAGGTAAGTAGGCATAACAAACTAAGGTACCTGCTGGAAAGGAATGAGCATCCTCCTAAAAACTGGAGGAGAATGCTCATTCATTCAGTGGGGTGCGAAGTGCAGCTCTTGTAAGTATGATTTAGAAAAAGAATAAATGAAAAATCAGGAGATAATCATTGCTTTTTCAGTGGCCCAAAGCTGAGAGTGTAAAGAAGCAGAAGCATCTCATTCCATAAAATAACTCAGAAATGCTGTTAAATGTTCATATCAGAGGTGGGATTTGCGCAGCGGGGAGTTAAGGGGGCTTTGCAGGAATGAAAATCTGATGGAGAATCTGAAATCAACCGTGGCTGACTGAATTTTACTTGCAGTAAGGCAGGAAGAGGCTGATGCTGGAGGGAAGTTCCTGGGTTTGGTGATCAGCTGCAGGGGCTGCAGCACTGTTAGCTCAGCTGTGTGCTTTTATTTGGAGACTGGGCTCCCTCTCCCACATGAGGTTGGAGCAGATGTTCTTTCAAGGTCCCTTCTGGCTGAGCTGCTCCATGAAACACAAAATAATTAGTTCAGAATGAATAGAGGAATCCAGCTTCAGTTGGAAGGAAATGGGATAAACCCCCAGTGCAGTGAAGTGTTCCTCCCTGCCCTGTGTGCCTGGAGAAGAGTTTGGGGTGCGGGTGGAGGCTCGGGAAAGCGGCTGCTGGGATGAGCTGGGCAGGCAGCAGTCCCGAGGGCTGGACGGGTGGGTCTGGGGCAGCTGGGCTGGCTGGTGTCACCGAGGCCCCTCGATCCCCTCTGGGAGTGGTGGTGGGTGGGAGGTGTTGGTGAGAGCTGCAGAAGGGCTGGTGCTGGGGTCATTGCAGGGAGGGCAGGAGCGAGGGCCGGGGGAGCCACTGCCCAGTGAGCCCGGCCAGCTGCCCAAACCCCGCTGCTCCCGCTCCTGCGGGGCCGTGCCCTCGCCGTGCCATCGCTGTGACCAGGGGGATGTGCTGGGGCCGGGGGTGGCAGCGAGCTGGGGCAGTGCCCGGCTGGAGGCCAGGGCTGCTGTTCACAGGGACCAGCTGGATTAACGGCCCCGAGGGTCCTGAGCCTTAGCCATGGAAAATACCGAGGCTTTCTCACTCAGGGGTAAAATGCTGGCACTTCCGTTCTGGCTGGTGGCCCTGCAGGGGAGAGCCCGAGGCCCTGGTGGGCAGCGAGGGCAGGGGGAGGTGGCAGAGCCCTCTCTGCTTCAGGCCGCGTTAATGAGACAACCGTGAAGGGAAACGGTTCCCTCCTTAGCTGGATCCTCTCTCCTGTTTGGGGCTGCCAGGACAGGGGACAGCAAAGTGGCCTGAGCCTGGTGGAGCCACCCAGGCAGTGAGGGCTGGGGCACAGAGCGCAGGGGTCTGTCGGGGCTGGGCAGGAGGAGGAGGCAGTTCCCTGCTGGAGCAGGGGTTTGGAGAAGGCAGAGGGAGGCTCCTGGAGGTGCACAGTGATGACACAAGCAGCAGTGTGAGGTGTTAGCAGGGGAAATTCCAACTGGAGCCGAGGAAAGCAGCCTTTGTGAAGAGGGGAAGTGCTGGGCCGGGACCCCACACGGGACAGAGCCTGAATGCTTGGAAATTGTCACAGGCTGGCCCTGCAAAGCTCAGGTACCTCGTGATGACCTGAGTAAAACCTGTGCTTCAGGCACTGGGGGGGTGTGACAGTGCCCACACTGCCCTGCAGTGCCCTGCCAGGGGTGTGACAGTGCCCACACTGCCCTGCAGTGCCCTGCCAGGGGTGTGACAGTGCCCTGCCAGGGGTGTGACAGTGCCCACACTGCCCTGCCAGGGGTGTGACAGTGCCCACACTGCCCTGCAGTGCCCTGCCAGGGGTGGCTGTGAGCAGGGAGTGCTGTTCTCCTTGGGAGCTTTGCTTTCCTGGGAAGACAGGAGGCTGGGTCACAGACCAGCAGTGCTGAATTTCCCCGCTGGTTTTGGCTGCTCCATAAATCTGTCGGTGTCGGGAGCTTGTCAGGGGAACTTCTGTTCGTAGGGGATCCCAAGCGATGCTCTGGCCGTCCCTGCGAGGGCAGTGGGTGTTGTGTGACCACCCAGGCTCACCCTTCTGGAATGCTGGCAGCACACCCCTGGCAGTTTGTCGGGTCAGGGATCAGGACTGAGATCTGCTGTGCTGGGTCTCACCTCTCGTGGACCTTGGAAAGCCCAGAGATTGTTGCACAAAATAAACCAGTTCAGAATTTACCACATCTGCTGGCAGGAGGGAATGGTTTGGGTCTGGGAAGCGCTGCTGGCACACTGGTCCTGGCTGGAAAAACAAGGTACAGCTTCCATAATTTGTGTTTCCCATACCTGACAGCACCAAATTGTCGCTACGTTTCTGTAATGTAGATTTCTGTAATTACATTTCTCTGACTCCTTTGGAAGTGTGTATTACTGGCATGGTCACAGATGAGCTGCTGGTGCTGAACTGTTTGTAGACAGTGGGAATTTTTATTCGTTTCAGTAGCTGGACTTAGATGCTAATGCTTTTTATCCAATTTGTGCCACTGGGCTTCTGGCCAAAAAAAAGATGTAGAACTGTATTCTGCAGTTAAGTGAGGCTTTAGTTTTTTCATGAATGTTTTTTGCTCCCATAACGGGGCTGATTCAGACAATAAAGTCACGATAAATGAAATAGTTGGGTTGTTGTGGACTGCAGTCACATTTACGTGGCATTAAGGGAATTGTGAAGTGCTGAAGTGCTTTTGCACAAGAGCTGCTTTGCTTTTTCCCAGTTCATTCCAGGCTGGAGGCTGCTCCCCGAAGGAGCAGGGTGGTGTCCGTCAGCGTGGCCCGCATCCCGTGTGTCTGCCAGAGAGATTCCTGCAGTCCCCAGGGGCAGAGCAGCCCATTCCCTGTTTTTCCAGGTGCATTCCTGTCTGTCCCCGTCCCTGAGCAGCGGCTGCTGACTCCCAGTGGCCCCGGGCTCTCACTGCACTGCGGGACGGAGCAGAGCCCGCTGCTCCCGGAGCCTTCCCGGGCCGGGGACAGCGCCGGGACAGGCTGGAGAGCTGCGCTTGGCTGCTCTTTGTGACAGCTTACAGGGCTTTAAATTACTGCCACGTTCGGTTTGGGCACCAAGTAATGCACAAATGCAGAGCAGAGCCTTTTGGAGTGTCCCTGCTGACAAACAGCAGGGCAAGAGGGAGCAGCCTCGGGTTGTGCCAGAGGAGGTTTGGGTTGGGTATTAGGGAAAGTGTCTTCTCTGAAAGGGCTGCCAAGCACTGGAACAGGCTGCCCAGGGAGTGGTGGGATCATAATCCATGGACGTGTTCAAAACACGTGTGGATGTGGCCCTTAGGGACGGGGTTTGGTGGCCTGGCAGTGCTGGGTTGTGGTTGGACTCGGTGAGTTTGGGAGAAATCAGAGTATTTCTGATGTCCCGGGAAGATCAGATAGCTGGGATTAGCTGTCTGGGGAGATCTCTTTCCCTTGTCCCCCTAGGTTGTTACTTTGTTCTCCTGTGTTCTGTTGTGGGATATTTTCATTGGGATACTTTCAGAGGTCTGTGGGGCAGAGTAGTGTAAGGAGAGCTAACCTGGATGTTGAAAGTAGTTCAGAACTGGGTAACATTCATATTTCTTTCCGTGAACTGCAGCATGAGTTCAGAGCTGCTTTTCCAGCTCTAATTCACGGCACTGTGTGCTGTGGGGGTGGCTGTAGTTGTTCAGCTTTATTTTTGTCTTTACCCCTCTTTATGTATTTAGCAGCAAAACTGATGTATTGAATTTCAGGAAGAAAAATGATGTTAAATTTTCTTCATTTGATTTAAATCACATGGGAGCCCTCAGAGATGATAACACTCATTTACTAAATCCTTCCCTCTGCCTCGCTCCATGCCCTGGCACACCCAGAGCTAACGGGGGCACTTTCTCAGCCTGGGTTATTTCCCCAGTGGTGCTCTCTGGGGTGAGGATCAGCCCTCCAACCCTGCAGCAGAGTGTGCTGCTGCCTGACTGCTGCTCCCCTGCCAGGGCCCCGGAAAAGGAGGGGTTATTCCTGTGTGGCTCATCCCATGGGAGCTGCCCCTCAGAGCTTGGGCTTCTGGCACGGGACAGCACAGCTCGGGCTCGGGAATGGCAGGGGAATCCTGCCCGGGTGGGAGGTGGTCAGGAAGGGATGATCGTTCCTTAAGGTTGTGGTGGAGTCCCTGTCCCTGGAGGTGCCCGAGGAGTTCCTGGAGGTGGCACTCAGTGCTCTGGGCTGGGGACAGGGCAGGGATCGGGCACAGCTCGGACTCCATGGGCTGGGAGGGCTTTTCCAGCCTCAGGGATCCTCGACTCTGTGATTCTCTTACTTCAATATCTCAGGCGTGGTTGGCTTTTTGATCCTCCTCAGAGCATCTCGTGGGGATAAATGCAGGGCTGGATAAATGCTCCTGTGTGAAACTTGAAATTTTGCTTTCTTGGGAGGAAATTTTGAAAGAGCAAGCTCCAAAGGAGTCTTATCTTTTATCTGGGATTATTTTATGGAATATATTGACCTCATAGAATTATGGAATGGTTTGGGTGGAAGGGACCTTAAATCCCATCCAGTGCCACCCCTGCCATGGCAGGGACACCTCCCACTGCCCCAGGCTGCTCCCAGCCCCAGTGTCCAGCCCGGCCTTGGGCACTGCCAGGGATCCAGGGGCAGCCCCAGCTGCTCTGGGAATTCCAGCCCAGCCCCTCCCCACCCTCCCAGCCAGCAATTCCTTCCCACCATCCCAGCCCAAGCTCCCCTTGCCCACTGGGAAGCCATTCCCTGTGTCCTGTCCCTCCAGGCCTCGGCCCCAGTCCCTGGCAGCAGCTGAAGCAGTGTGGGGGCACCGTGGATGTGGTTCCTGGGGTGGTGGGCAGGAGCTGAACCATTGGAACACCGACTCTGGGATGGGGGAGCTGCTGGCATTTGCGGGCGGGGTGCTCCAGAGCTGGGGGGCTGGGGTTGCTCCCCGATTTGGGAGCTTTTGGCTTGCTGGATGCTGGTTTTTCGGGACTGGTGCCTTCCTGGGAGAGCCAGTCATTGATGGTGGTATTTTCTTTCACGTGCAGTTTTTGGGTGGAGCCCTACAGGTGTTTTCTGTGCACTGTGGTGCAGTGGAGAGTTCCTGACTAATTATAAATATATTCCTTTGTATTTCTCCTCATCTCCCTTCCACCACCCACCCCCAAATCAAGCCCTCTTCCTCTGCCACCCCCCGGCAGCATTGCAGACAGCTCTGGAGTTTAGAGGCATTTGGATAAGAAATGGTGACAAACTGAGCTGGAAATGGGAATTGACAAACCTGGGTGGAGTTGGGGGACTAACGAGGAGTGCTTTGTAGTATTTTCTGTCATCATCTGCTTTTTCTGCTTCTCTAAACAAAAAAGAAGGATGTTTCCTGCCTAGATCTGTGAGGTGCATGCTGCAAACCCATTTGAATTGTGTTTTAACGGGAATTACCTCTGTGAATACCTCGTGTCTGCAGTTCTGTGCAGGCCCCTTTCGTGTTCCTGGGGCTTTAGCATCGCTGTGACAACGGCAGCACCTGCTTAGATCCGATACTGCAGTAGGCAGTGATTGTCTGATTGTGGTACCAACCTTTATCCCAGGCCTTGTTTCACCTTCTCGTTCCAGCCTCAGTGCCCTTGGCTTGTGGCTGTTCTCTGCGCCTGCCTCTCGCAAGGTGTAGGCAAAGATAAAGGAGATTTTGGAGCATTCTGTGAAAAACCTGCATCCCGGTGGGATCAGGCAGCTCGGGGGCTCTGCTGGCTGTGCTCTGCCCCGGGGTCTCTGTGCCTGGAGCAGGGAGGGTGAATTTTGGTGATTATTGATGGCGCTGTGAATCAGCGCTGGCCTCTGCAGGGAGGGGCTGTGAGCCCTCGGAGCCGCAGCGGTGCTGCTGCTGCCGGGCCCTGTTGTGGCCTGGTGGCTGAGGGTGCCGCGACCTTCCCGAAGGCGTCTCCACAGGGTCTGGAGTCGCTCCCGCGGGGCCGCTGCCCTTCCAGCTGACAGCTCAGATGCCCCAAGGCCCCCGTTCTGCCCCGCTCGCCGAGCCTCCATTTCTGGGGGGCTCCCCGGAGGAAGCAGCTCTGCAGGGGTCAGACTCCCATAGGGGTGAAGAGGCAGCATCAGCTTTGGTCAGAGAAGCAGCAGCACGCACACACGCAGGCGGACGATGAAAGAGTCGGGAAGGGTTCTCTGGCATGGTCTCGTACACGAGAGGATTTACTTGAACCTCATGGCAGGGGAGGTTAGGAGCCAAGAACGAAATGGAGGAAGGACCCAGACCTTATATAGGAGGTTTGCAGGGCAGGCCAAACATCGGGATCAGAGGTGCTGGGGTGCAGGGGCGGTATAGAGACAGGGCAAGGGACCAGTGGGAATACCGTGAGGGAGGTACAAGGGCCAACAGGGAATGCAGGGAAGGGAAAACACACACGTAAGGAATAAAAGGGGGCAGGGAGAAACAATGGATCAATCAAAGGAACAGAACCGGGGTACATAATGTCCTTAGGAGAAGCCTGCATCTCAAGCCTGGGGGAAGACCCCGTGCCACAGCCCCCAGTGGGCTGGGTCACTGCAACAGGGTCCCTTCCTGCTCCTCCTGCTGATGGAATATTTGGGAGCTGTTCGGGACAGAGCTGTGCCCTGAAGCTGCCGGCAGCTCGCTGTGCGGAGTGCTGGCGCCGTAACTCATTAATGAGCATTTCCTCACCAGTTCCTTCCTGAGAAACCTGCACATCCTTGGCTCTGCTCTCCCCCAATAAGACTGGTCCAGGTGCCACAGCCCCCAGGTGGGAACTGGATGGGTTTGGGGAACTGGAAGTGTGAGGGGAGTGTTTGGGAGGAGAGAGTGTTTCTTGGAAAGAAATTTCCTCAAAGTGGAAGCTCAGTTGTTCTTTATTCTTCTGTGAACTCATTTCATCCCCATTTGCCCAAGACTTGTTCAAAGTAAATTCCCTCTGCAATTCTTGCAGTTGATAGTGAGTGGTGACTATTGTTTTTCATTCTATAATGAAGTATTTTGGTGAAAGATTAAAATGTGAGGCTATGGGCAGAAGAAACCTGTTCAGATGATGGGGTTTATGGCATTTTTCAACACAGGGGCATTGAAACGTACAGAAAAAGGAACAAGGGAGATGGGTAAAGATTCATTTGTGATGGCTGTAGTTTATTTTTTTCAGATGTTATGTATTGTAAAAAAAAAATTGCATTAACAAGTGGCCAAGAGTGAACTCACCTTGCTGAAGTTCCTGTATGGATGAGCAGTTTTGTAACAGAATTTAAAACATCTTCAGCTTTTATTCACATCCCTCCAGCTCTGTAGTGCATGAGGATGAAGCAGAACCCAGGTGAAGGTTTAGCTCATCTGGGAGGGGATATTCACACTGCAAGAGAACAACCTGAAATGCTGAATTTTAAACTCCATTTCCATTGGAACAGCTCTGCGTTCTGGACTTTTCTCCCTCTCATCCTGGGAAATCCTTTTCTCCGTCTGTGACCCTCTTCCCACGTCACTCCCTGCTTCATCCTGCCTGATATTCTCCAGTGCTGTCTCCAGACGAGCCCTTTTTTAGGCTGGCAGCTCCATTCCTGCAGCATTCCTGTGTCCCAGAGCTGCAGTTTCCCCGAAGATACTCGGTGTGCGTGAACCTGGCTGGCTCTGCCTGGGAAAAGCTGCTCCAGTGGCTGCGTCCTCAGGCATGGGGTGTTAGAGAGGAGAAGTTTCACTGGGTTCAGGAGCAGCTTCCTCTGGAACCTCGTGGGGAGGAAGTGTTCTGCTGCTTTTCCAGGCAGGAATCCAGTTCTGCTTCCACCCCTGCCCTCAGAGCATGGCAGACACTGCTGCAGTGTAATAGAGAAATCAACTGTGCGTGAAGATACGTGCATAAGGTGCCTTTTAAAATATAGTTTAAAACATTAATATAAGTAAAAGCCTGTTTTAATGAAATTATAAATGTTAACAATACGTTTGAAAATGCTGTTAGAAACCCCAGCAACCACTGGTAGCAAACCAGACAGGACAGGTGCCAGGAGCTGACCGTGATCAAGGTGCTGAATTTAGAGTTTTGGTATCTCGTGATTGACGTGGATTTGGGAAATCTCTGTCCCTCAGGAGGGATTGGCTGCTGTGCACAAACCGATGCTCACAGTTTTTTGGGAGCTAAAATGGGAAAGGAACCTGCCTGTTTCAGTGCGGTCTGGGACTCTGGATGGAGTTTAAGTCCCTGCCCGAGTCCGTGGGGCTGGACACCCGACTTCTCCTGCTGGGGGTGACCCGAGTATGTCACATATTCCATTGTCCGTGAAGCACGTGAGCGCGCGCTGAGGTACAAAGCGGTGGCTGTGTTTTTAACCAGCAGCTGGTCTCTTGCAGCCCATCGCCAGCACTCCCCCGCGCCGTGCCCGCGGGGAGCCGTCCCTGAGCCGCAGCAGCGGCACCCACGAGTCGGGGGGCAGCGGGGTGTCCCTGGGAGCAGCCGTCAGGGGCATGGCCCTGGGAGCAGCCGTCCCGCAGGAAACCTCTGCTGCCAGGGTGCGTACTGAGCCTCGGGGTGAGGGTTAATTACGTGCCTGCAATTAACGGGGGGTGCTTTGTCTGTGTAGCGCAGGCCTCGCGCTGCGATGCGGTCTCGGGAGGTCTGCGGGGTGGGCTGCCAAATCCTGAATTGCTCTGGGAATTCCCTCGGCTCACAGGTGTCAAAAGGCCGAGCTGATCAGTCTGATCTGAATAAAAAAATTGGATTTCTGAATGACTGTGCAAAAAATCTGGCTTGAATAGCAAAACTCTGCTGTGGAGAGGAGCTTTAGCTCCCTGGTGGTGTCTCCAAAGGCAGAAGAGCTTCAGCAGGGACAGTGCTGCGCTTTCCCTGGTGCACTGGCATGCTTCCCTTCAGTTATTAACCAGTCATGATTCTTTCACATCCAAAGCTGAATATTTGTATGGGAAATACAATTTGCAATCAATAATGGCATTGTTTCAGTCTCATAAAACTTAGATGATGCTGGAGCAGTTTTTCTTCCCTCAGGGGGTGGAGCCGTGGTTCCGGCTCCCAGCAGAAGCGGAGAGCAGCTGTTCCAGCACTGCCTTGCACACGAAGCTGGGCCTGAGCTGTGGCAGGAGGGACCTGTCGGAATTCCCCACGCTGGAGGAAGGGCTGCTGCCCTCAGCAGAAGCTTTTCCTGGAGCTCCAGGCCTTGCCTCACTGCTGGGTATGTTCCGAGTGTCAGCTGCTGCACAATTAATGTTTCACTGTTCAGTCGATCCCTGGCCTGGGTGTGACTCCACTTTAGTGAGAAATGAGGTTTCCAAAATGTGTTTGGTGTTACTTTGTTGTCAAAGCCCACCTCAGGATGAGTGGAAGGGTTTGTGTTCCTTCCCTGGATCCTCTAATAGTGAGCAGGTTCCTTTTGTCCCAGGTAAAACTTGGCTCTTGTTTTCCTGTGGAATTAAGAATAAACCTGAGTGCAGCTTCCACCCCTGGCAGTGCCCAAGGCCAGGCTGGATGGGGCTGGGAGCAGCCTGGGGTAGTGGGAGGTGTCCCTGCCCATGGCAGGGGGTGGAATGGGATATCTTTAAAATCCCTTCCACCCAAATCCTTCCATGATTTTTATTGCTCGTTGCTGCCACTTGGGTGTGGGTGCAGTTTGTGTTACTGCCCCTGAGACTCTCCAGTTCTAACACGCCGACTTTAGCCAAATTCACTCTCTGTTGCTCCTTTTCACATCTGATCCCAGCAGCTCAGGTAGAGGTGGGTTTGGGAGATTCCAGGATTTAATGTTTCACCTTTACGCTTCCCTGGTTCCCTTCGTTTTCCCGTGGAGTCGGGGTATCCTGATCAGTCTGGGGTAGCTCCCCTCAGGGGGAACACAGCTTAAAGGTGCTGTTCTCAGCCCAGAGAGGTTCTTCTGGCGCTGGTCCCTCTGCACAGCCAGGAGTTACCCTGCCCATGAGGATATTTGGGACTCACCTTTCCGGGGTGTGGCTGAAGCTGCTGCAGGAAGGGGCCTCTGAAGCTGCTGTGGCTGCACCAGTGGTGTTTCTTCACAAACAAACAAAATCGCTGAGAGGCGAATAACACAATTGTGATGTTTTAAAATAAACCTTCTGTGCCTATAGCGAGCTGCAGGCTCAGCTGTGCAGTTTGCCATTACCTGTGTCAGTCACCTTGCCTGTGTGTGGGCTGCTTGTTGGCGTTTTGTTTGGAAGTTGGAACACACCTTAAGGGCATGGAGTTGAACTTGCCTTGGGAATTGCTCGTAGCAGCTTCTGAGGGTTTTATGAGTTTGATCTTTTTTTTATCTTTAATGCAAAGCTCTTGGTCATTTTCATGAGTTTTTGTGATGATTTTGCTCCATCCTTTGTGAAGGAGCCTGTAAGAGGAGGAGGAGGCACATCTTGGGTGGATGCTGGTCCGTCCCGAACCCTCTGAGGCCCGAGGCTCAGTCCCTCCCACTGAGGGCTCACCCCGGTGCTGCGGCAGTCCCTGGTGCCTCCTGTTACATTTACTGCAGAGGTTCAGCTGGGTTTGGGTGACTTGGGCTACCTGGTTCAGAGAATTTCCGTGTGAGCCTCTCGGCTGGTTTGTTTTCCACGGGCAGTGGTGGGGACAGGGGACCCGGAGCGGGTTCCTGTTGTGTGCAGCAGCACAGCCGGGCTGGCTGTGGCAGGGGTCATTCACAGCATCGGTCCAGTGCTCACTGCTGTGCCTTTGGAACTACCTGGGACATGTTCCTGAAGAGTTTTTCTCCTTCCTGAAATGAAAACCATTCTTGGGTGTCTCAGGTTTGGTTCTGCAGGCAGCTTGGTGGTTAAAAGCCGTGTGTGCATCACAGGGGGTTGGTTGGTAGTGAGTAAATCCCCATTTCTGTGGGAAATTGAGGTTCAGGACAGAGCTCAGAAAGGGGGAGGACATGGAAGGCTGGCCGTGCTTTGTCCTTGCCCACATCCTCTGGGCAGGATTCTCGTGTTTCATGTGTTTTACAGCCCCTCTCCCCCGGTATTGTTATTTGCAGAACTGGAAGCCATTCAATAAAGAAAAACTTCTTGATATTTGTCGAGCTTTGTGTTTCCAGTGCAGCTGGAATTAGGGAGCAGGCAGAAGGCTCTTTAATAAATAGATAAAAGGTGTAGAACCCTCTCCTGTGCTGCTGCTCTCCAGAGACATGCCAGGCTGCAGCTCTGTGTGTGCACTGAGTTCCCAGGTGCAGCAGGAGAGCGGAGAGGGGAGGAAGCCATGGCTGCAGCACTCGTTTGTTCCTTCTCCTCCTCTTCAGAAAGTGTCTGGGATTCAGTGTCAGGCGGGGAGGAGTGACAGTGACAGTTGTACCGAGATGCTCCTGCTGCTCTGTGGAACAGCTTGACAGAGCCGAGGCTTTGTTTTTGTTTTGCCTTCCTTTTTTATCCCCCCCAAATGGCAGCTCGGCTGTGGCATTCAGACCTGTCAGCAGGCTGCGAGGAAAGGAACAGGCCCAGCCTTGCCTGCTCCGTGAGCTCGGCTGAGGAAGCTTTTGACCTTCAGAGTGACAGCGGGAAAGATCCCTGTTTTGACACGAGATGCTCCGGGAGAGGGGGGCTGACGTCACTGCTGCTCCCACCCGGGCACCCGCTGCCAGCCCGGCTCTGGCTGGGCACAGCGAGCCTGGGGCCTCCTCAGTGCCCCAAAGGTGGCCCCAAATCCACCCCGAGCGCCCCAAATGTGCCCTCAAGTCCACCCTGAGCACCCCAAATGTGCTCCCAGGGTCCCTCCTGAGCACCCCAAATGTGCCCCCNCCCCCTGAGCGCCCCAAATGTGCTCCCAGGGTCCCCCCTGGGCACCCCAAATGTGCTCCCATGATCCACTCTGAGCGCCCCAAAGGTGCCCCCGGGGTCCCCCCCGAGCACCCCAAATGCGCTCCCCGGGGTTTGTGCCCCCGAGCGCCCCAAATGCGCTCCCCGGGTCCCCCCCGAGCGCCCCAAATGCGCTCCCCGGGTCCCCCCCGAGCGCCCCAAATGCGCTCCCCGGGTCCCCCCCGAGCGCCCCAAATGCGCTCCCCGGGTCCCCCCCGAGCGCCCCAAATGCGCTNGAGCGCCCCAAATGCGCTCCCAGGGGTCCCCCCGAGCACCCCAAATGTGCTCCCCAGGATCCCCCCTCGAGCGCCCCAAGTGTGCCCCGGTTCCACCCTGAGCACCCCAAATGTGCCCCCGGGGTTTGTGCCCCCGAGGAGAAGCAGTGACTGACAATCAGGAGCTTTGTGTGCTGTGAGAAGCTAAAAAGCCAAAGGAGGCAGAGCCTGGGGCAGGGCTGCGTTTGTGGTTTGTATTGAACCCGAAGGGGGTTTGTAGCCCTGTGAAATGCACTCTGAGCTCCAGGAGGGGCCTCTGCACTGCGGGGAGCCAGCTGGAAGGGTGGATTTCCATGGAGAACGTGGCTGCAGTGAATCTCAACTCTTCTCTCTCTTCCTTTCCTTTTCCTGTCCCTTTTTCCCTTGCTCTTCTCTCCCGACCGTGTCAGTCATCGGCTGCTTCAGCCAGTGCTCACCACCCCGGTTCTGGGGGAATCCTCTGGGGAACGTGGGGGCTGCCAGCCCCGGGCAGATTTCTGGGATCCTCTGGGGAACGTGGTGGGGGCTGTCAGGAAAACCAGAATGCTCTTGAGAGAAGCTGGGGAGCAGGTGAGGAGGGGTCCCGGTCCCAGGGCAGGTGAGGAGGGGTCCCGGTCCCGGAGCAGGTGAGGAGGGATCCAGGGCAGGTGAGGAGGGGTCCCAGTCCCAGAGCAGGTGAGGGGTCCCAATCCCAGGGCAGGTGAAGGATCCCGGTCCCAGGGTAGGTGAGGGATCCCGGTCCCAGGGCAGGTGAGGAGGGATCCCGGTTCCAGGGCAGGTGAGGAGGGATCCCAGTCCCGGGGCAGGTGAGGAGGGGTCCCGGTCCCGGGGCAGGTGAAGGGTCCCGGGGCAGGTGAGGAGGGGTCCCGGTCCCGGAGCAGGTGAGGAGGGGTCCCGGTCCCGGAGCAGGTGAGGAGGGATCCAGGGCAGGTGAGGAGGGGTCCCAGTCCCAGAGCAGGTGAGGGGTCCCAATCCCAGGGCAGGTGAAGGATCCCGGTCCCAGGGTAGGTGAGGGATCCCGGTCCCAGGGCAGGTGAGGAGGGATCCCGGTTCCAGGGCAGGTGAGGAGGGATCCCAGTCCCGGGGCAGGTGAGGAGGGGTCCCGGTCCCGGGGCAGGTGAAGGGTCCCGGGGCAGGTGAGGAGGGGTCCCGGTCCCGGAGCAGGTGAGGAGGGGTCCCGGTCCCGGAGCAGGTGAGGAGGGATCCAGGGCAGGTGAGGAGGGGTCCCAGTCCCAGAGCAGGTGAGGGGTCCCAATCCCAGGGCAGGTGAAGGATCCCGGTCCCAGGGTAGGTGAGGGATCCCGGTCCCAGGGCAGGTGAGGAGGGATCCCGGTTCCAGGGCAGGTGAGGAGGGATCCCAGTCCCGGGGCAGGTGAGGAGGGGTCCCGGTCCCGGGGCAGGTGAAGGGTCCCGGGGCAGGTGAGGAGGGGTCCCGGTCCCGGGGCACAGCTCTGCAGGGTGTTTGTTGTGTGAGCTCTGACTTACGGGCGATGGTTGGGTTGGGAATGGTTTGGGTTGGAGGAGCTCAGAGCCCATCCAGGGCCCCCCGTCCGTGGCAGGGACACGTCCAGCTGTCCAGCGTGCCCCGAGCCCCAGTGTCCAGCCTGGCCTTGGGCACTTCCTCCCTTCCCTGCTCTGTGTTGAAAGTCTGTGCACTGAGGTTTTTACTGTTTGGCGATACCTGCTCATCCTTGAGCTTCTCTGGAGGACTTCTGGGGTTTCTGGAGTTCCATGGAGGGTAGGGAGTGGTTCTTGAAGGGGCCTCCATGCAGGGAGAGTTTCCTGTTTATGGCTCAGCTTGGAGAGTGTTCAGCCACTTTTTCATCTGTTTGGGTTTCTCAACACAAATGTCGAGTGGCACTTGGGTTTTTGTTGGTATAATAGAGCCTGAAAGCGCTGATTTATCAGCCAAATGTTGTGATTTGTGGGCTGTGTGTATATGTCTGTATTGCACATTTACTTTATTAATCTGTGCGTACAAAAGATTGGCAACGTCTGGTTTTGACAGCTTTTTTTTTTCTGATTATTTTCTGCTCCTTCCCTTAGCCCTCTTTGTTTCTTCATTTCCAAAGCACACCCAGTTTTTATTATGTGGGAAAACCTTTTCTTTAATAACTCCTGATTTTCAGATTAGCTTGAAAATCCATTTTTGTTCAAAGTGGAGAAGTTAAGCTGAAAATTGGAAAAGCTTGTTTTGCTCTTCTCGTGCACGACTGAAAGCAAGGTGCCAGTTCTGCCACATGAAGTGTGTCATGATGGGAGCTGACAGGTCTGATTTGATAGCTGCAATTAATATTATTTGTTCGCTAATACAATTTTAAATAGAAAACAAGATTTGGGAGGGGAGAAAGTCTATCCAACAGAGCTGAGAGAGTTTAGACTTCAACTTGCTTAATGTTTCTTAAAAGACATGGGTTTGCATCCTTAACACCATTCTGTATCCAAATTAATCTGCTTTGTATTTCCAAGTGTAACAGTGAAAAATTCTTTCAGTAAGTGTGCACTGGACGGACCAGAGGCACTGGAGATCCCGTGTGCTCCCGGTTAATTGCTGGGAACAGGGACCGGGAAGTCCAGGCTCTGTCAGCCCTGGCCCTGAACACAAACCTCTGTTCTCTGTGTGCTTGAGAGAAATGGGAGCAGATCCCAGGGAACCAGCTCAGCCTCCTGTTCCTGATTGTAAATTGGGATTCAGAGTGTGATTAAACCCCAGCGCTGCCCCGATCCCACCATTGCCCTGATCCCAGCGCTGCCCCGATCCGGTCACTGCCCAAATCCCAGTGCTGCCCCGATCCCACCATTGCCCAAATCCCATCTCTGCCCCGATCCCATCACTGCCCCNCCCACCATTGCCCAAATCCCAGCGCTGCCCCCATCCCACCATTGCCCAAATCCCAGCGCTGCCCCCATCCCACCATTGCCCAAATCCCAGCGCTGCCCCCATCCCACCATTGCCCAAATCCCAGCGCTGCCCCCATCCCACCATTGCCCAAATCCCAGCGCTGCCCCCATCCCACCATTGCCCAAATCCCAGCGCTGCCCCCATCCCACCATTGCCCAAATCCCAGCGCTGCCCCCATCCCACCATTGCCCAAATCCCAGCGCTGCCCCCATCCCACCATTGCCCAAATCCCAGCGCTGCCCCCATCCCACCATTGCCCAAATCCCAGCGCTGCCCCCATCCCACCATTGCCCAAATCCCAGCGCTGCCCCCATCCCACCATTGCCCAAATCCCAGCGCTGCCCCCATCCCACCATTGCCCAAATCCCAGCGCTGCCCCCATCCCACCATTGCCCAAATCCCAGCGCTGCCCCCATCCCACCATTGCCCAAATCCCAGCATTGCCCTGATCCCACCATTGCCCAGATCCCAGCATTGCCCCAATCCCGTCACTGCCCAAATCCCAGGGCTGCCCCGATCCCACCATTGCCCAAATCCCAGCGCTGCCCCGACCCCATTGCTGCCCTGATCCCCTCGTTCCCTGTTTGGGGGTGCGTTAAACCCCACTTTTGGTCGTTCCCTTGGGTAAATCAGAGCCCCAGGAGCTGCTGTGTTTGCTATCAGTGAGTTATCCCGACCTTGCTCCTTCATCCCTCGGCTCTGTCCCTCTGTGCTGGTGCTGCCATTTTCTCCTCTCCTGTTTTATGCTTCCACGTGTGGCAGAATTAATTTTGTCATCCAGCTCTGCCTTCCCGTCTAGATTGACCCCTCTGGAGTTCCTCTCCTGTCACATTGCTCAGGAATTGCTATTTAGACCTATTTCTTTAAGCTACATCTCATTTCCTTTTGCTAGACTTCCAAAAAAGCATTTTAATCATATTTGGTATTGCCAATTCAATTATATCTACCTGTGTAATTATCCTCTCAGTACCTGGAGTTCTAAAGTAATTTAAAAAATGTTAATTGGAAGTATTAAATTAAAAATTAATAAGCAAGGTTGCCTCGTGGTTGGCTGCCCCTCGTCAGGTGATGCAGTGTGGGCTGGGGAAGCCTCGGGGTGGGGCTGCTGTAATGAGAACTGGGGGTTTTTGTGTGTAATGACCATTTTTGTGATGTGATTGTGCTCCTCTAAGTGCTGCAGACTGTGGCTTGTCTGAGGTGGTTGGAATCTAATGAGCCTGAATTAAATAAATGGCATTTCTGGGTTAGGAAGTCATGCCCTTGACCACAAATAGCTCTTTTCCTTTAAAAATAAAAGCATGCTTAAAATACTGGGAGTAGTTTTTTGCACCCAGCAGATGTGTCTGTAGTTATTTACATTCTCAGGTACCAGCTTAGAGTTAAAAAAAGGAGAAAAAAATCCCCGAACATACAGTTATATCTAACCCCCCCAGATAATGACATATGTATTATAGTTGGTTTTATTCTTGTGCTATGAACCATTTCCGTTTGTTTTTGTAAGCAATGAACTGGAAAAAAATCCCAAGTACCCCAAAGAGCAAAGAAATACAGGATAGAAACTAAAATTTAATGCTGCAGTAATCATCACTGTCTGCTAGGTTTGGTTATTACTTTTTCTTGAATCCCTAAAGAAAAAAATGCCAGACAGCCTTTGCTGGAATCAGAATTTATGTGAAAACAGAGAGTAGGGAAGGCACCAGTTGGATCCTTGGTTTGTAAAGAAGTAAAAGGTGATGGGATAAAACCCCTGTGGAGATCCCACCTGGAAATCAGGAGGGAGGTGCTGGCTGGGGTGGAACAGGATGGGGATGGCACAGAAGGAATTTTAGGATAAGTTGGGGGTGGCAGTGCCGGGAGTGAGTGGAGACCTGGATTTGGTACGGGGTGAGAAAGCTGAATTTAATCTGGGAGAGAGGAGGCTCCGGGGGCTCAGGGGTGGGATTCACTCCACTGCCCTGCAGCCGGGATCCTTGGGGCACGCGGGGCCGGGATCCTTGGGGCACGCGGGGCTGGGATCCTTGGGAACGTGAGGCCGGGATCCTTGGGGGCGTGCAGGTGGGATCCTCGGGGCACGCGGGGCCGAGATCCTTGGGAACGTGCGGCTGGGATCCTTGGGGACACGGGGCTGGGGTCCTTGGGAACGTGTGGCTGGGATCTTTGGGGATGTGCAGCTGGGATCTTTGGGCATGCGAGGCTGGAATCCTTGGGGACGTGCAGGTGGGATCCTTGGGCACCGCGGGGCTGGGATCCTTGGGCACGCAAGGCTGGGACCTTTGGGAACGTGAGGCTGCGATCCTTGGGAAACATGCGGCCGGGATCCTTGGGCACGCGAGGCTGAGATCCTTGGGAAACGCGGGGCCGGGATCCTTGGGAACGTGCAGCTGGGATCTTTGGGAACGCGAGGCTGCGCTGCCAGCCCTCACTGCCCCGCTGGTGTTTTTCTCTCCCACAGATGTCCAGGAGAGCAGATTCTCCCCCTGCCTGCCCTTGCTGCTGAGCCCAGCGCAGTCAGAGACGTTCCTGCAGGGATCCCAGATGGATTTCATTCCCCTGAGGTGGGATGGGGCTCCTGGGGCCGGTGCTTTCCCTGAGTGGCCAGGAGTGGCTCTGTGCTGGATAATTGGATAGTGGCAGTTCCTGGGCACAGAAGTGGGGGGGTTACCCTGGTTTTGGGGTGTGTGGAGGGAAGGCACCTCTGGATTTTGCCCTCGGAAGAGTTGGAACAAGGGGAAACCAGGACCAGGCTCTTCTCAGCTTGTCATGCCGAGGTACCCCAGGAAAATGGGAAGATGAGGAACTCCACCCTCTTCAACATCTCTGTAGCTTTCTTAGAGTCTGGAATAAACTTCAGGAAATCTTGGGGACAAAAATCAGATTTTTGTATTTACAGGAGTAAAACGTACGTGGACAGTGTTGTGGTTTGTATATGCTGGAGCAATATGTGTGATTTAAAATACAAATTTTGGGTTAAAATGCATAAAGAAAGAGCTGTTTCAGTAAAAGGCTTTGGCGCCTTCATTTCAAGGTGCTCCACTTGCATGGAGAAATATTTGTTAGGGTTTGATGGTATGTTTAATATAAAGGAACTATTAATTGAGTAATCCCCAATATGAGTATTAGAACTTTATAGGAATTTGTTGCTTATCTGAGACCTGGCTGCTCTTTATATTTTTATATTTAAAAAATAATTGATATAATGAACTGAAGTAGGTGATTTATATTAAAAAATCTCAGGCAAGCTGAGATGTGTGTAAGTGCATATTGCATGTTTTGCGTAGCTGATTTCATTTATTTGTTTAGCTAATAACAGCTTGTCAGTAAAAAACGTTTCAGTCCTAAACGGGCTGAAAAATATTGCCATACTAAGTAGAAATTTATATTATTATAATACTATTTTTGAGCCTTTATTTTATAGATTTTTGATATTTATTTACATTCCTTCAGGTTTTGCCCCTTTGGGGGATGCATTTGTGTGCATTTGTGTGTATTTATGTGCATTTATATGTATTTATGTGCATTTATGTGCACGTTGCTAACCCCCAGTTGTTACCTGAAGTTCTTTTGCCTCTGATTTAAACCAGAGATGTTGAAACGAGAAATATGATCAGAAATTCACTTTTCTCGCCCCTTCCAGAGGAANGGGGGCACCCAGCACGCCCCGCTCCAGGGCAGGTGCTGGGAGCGGGGCCGGAGCAGCCCTGGAGCGCGGCTGGGAAGGATGGACGCTCTTCCCAGGGCAGCGACGGCCCGGCCGCTGGGTCTGAGCTCTCAGAGAAGGGCAAGGAGTCCCCAGGGCAGGAGGAGTCCTCATCCTCGGGAAACTCCTCCTACACAACAGCACTGACCAAATTCTCAGAGAGGAGCGGAAGGGGG
>WEIT01019922.1:125132-142893 GCA_013389985.1 Dryoscopus gambensis | reverse complement strand
AGCGTGCCAGGGCCCCGGCGGGAGGGGGCTGCCCCGGGTTCCCGGGGGGCAGGGCAGGGCCCCCCCAGCTGCCCCTCGGGCAGGGACAGTCCCCGGCTGGGCGGGAGAAGCGCTGGGGATGCGCCCGCTGACCGCGAGTCCGGGAGCTCGGACAGCAGCCTGCAGGAGCGGGCTGCTGGAGCTGAGAATAAAATGGAATCAGACCGAGGATCCCAGATGTCCGGTGTGGGAAGTGAGAGCAGCAAGGGGCAGGAAAGGGGTTCCCTGATGGGCCCTGGGGCGCTGCGGGAGCTGCGGGAGCTGCTGGCACAGGCAGAGGAGCTCGCTGCCAGCTGCGCTCATCCTGCTTCCCCCACTGCCTCCTGCAGGGAAACCGGGGAGTCCTCCCTGGTGCTGGTTAGGAAGGAGAATGATCCCAAAGATTCCGGGTTAGGGAAGGACTGGATCCCTCAGCTGCAGGAGGGACTGCCGTGGGATGAGGCCGCGACCCCGAGGGGTGTGCGGGGAGAGGGGCCGGTGGTAAATCCTCTCGGTTCTGGCAGCTGTCACTTGGGATGGGGAAGCCCTTCGGGTGCTGGTTTGCAGCGCGGGAAAGGGCTGAAGGGACCGGCCCAGGAGCCGAGGACAGGAAAATCCGCGGGAAGGTCAGAGCCAGAAGGGTGCAGCAGCGTGGCCACGGACAGGAACCAGCCTGCCCTTGTGGGGCTGGCACAGAGCAGCGCCAGCAGCGACCTCAGCACCGGGACAGCTCCAGAGCTGGGCAGTCCCCCTCCCCTGGAGCCCCTGGGCAGCGTCCCCGCTGTCCTGGGAGGCTCCCAGAGCTCCCTGTCCCAGGCTGGGGCAGCTGGAAGGGCAGGAGGGACGCGAGGGAGCGACGACAGCAGCAGTGGGGATTCCCTCAGTGCCCGTGTCAGGAGCCTCCTGGGGAACCCTCCGTGCTCCCGGCAGCCGGGCAGTGCCACGGGGGCATTCCAGAGCATCCTGCCTGGAGCCGGGGCCGGCAGGGTCCTGGCAGGGAGCGGCAGCAGCAGCGGGGATTCCCTGGCTGCCCGAGTGCGGAGCCTCCTGAGGGCTGGATCTCCGGGCATTGATGCCAGCCAGATCCTGAGGAGCGCAGAGGAGCAGGAGAGGAAGATCCGAGGTGAGGACACGTCTCGGGTGGGTTTGCCACGTGCTGTGTCAGAGTGGCATGTCTGGGACTGGGTTTGGGTGTAGGATTGCTTGGCAGGGATGGGATGTGGCTGCCGGCAGAGCTGAGCCTGCTGCCTGCTTCAAAGGGGATTATTTTGTATTAGCATGAGAAGCTTTAATGGGACAGGGCTTAAATGAGGGATACTTCCCTGTAATCTTCTGTGCTGTGATAGAATTGGGCTTTTCCAGTTGGAAAACCTTTTCCTGACACCAGTGCAAGGAAGTATTTTGTCTACACAGGTATTATGTCAGGAATTTGGGAAGGAGTTGTGTGAGCGAGCTGTCACTTTGTGTCTGAGACTACAAGGGTGACAGAACCAGGAAAGGGTCTTGGCTCCACCTCTCCAAGGAGCCGTTTTACATCGTATTCCTGGTCATTCCAGGAGCTCTGGGATTTGATGTGGTCTTGGTTCTCTCAGTTGGGGTAGCCAGAGATGCACAGCTTTGTTCTTAAGTTAAAAACTGCTCTCATTCATGGAGTGGGAAAGGAAACCTCTCCTGGTTTGTGTTTTTGGCAGCCTGGGTGAAGCTGAAACTGGCCAGCCAGTCCCAGGAGCCAGACTGGGATGAAGAGACCCAGCAAAGGATTGAGGGAATAAAGGCAGAGCTGCTTCCAAAGATCAGGAACTCTGCACAAGCCAAGGTACAAACCAGCCCAGACTGGGGGAAATGCTGCTGCACCTGCTCTTGGGGGCTTTTGGGGGATTTTTTATGGTTTTCCCAGGCAGTTTGGAGTGGTTTGGGTGTGGGGGGTGACGCTCAGCTGCAGATGTCCCAGAGGAAGGCGTGAAGGCCAGAGATGTGGGGGCAGAGGTGGTGTTGCTGTGAGAGCGTGCCCACAGCTCCTGGTTCTGGACTGGCTGGAGGAATTCGCTCCGCAAAATATTTGTGCAGGTGCTGATTGTGCCTCGGCAACTCCTCCTCCTGTGGCCCGAGTTCAGTGTCCACAGAGTACCCTGGGGCAGGGGAAGTGTTTGCAGGGTACTTCCCACTGGAGCTGGGCTCTGGAAGGCCCTTGGGGGCAGGGGGAGGGAATGTCCCTGTGCTGTGCTGGACAGAGGGACGGGGCTGCTCCGGGGGCTGGAGCCTCCTGCAGGTGANGGTGGCCACAGGGTGCTCCCACCAGGGGCTGGGGCTGCTCCGGGGGCAGGAGCATCCTGCAGGTGGGGATGTGGGGGAATCGGGAGTGGTGGCCACAGGGTGCTCCCACCAGGGGCTGGGCAGTGTCCAGGGGAGTTGGGGTTGCTCCAGGGGCAGGAGCCTCCTGCAGGTGGGGATGTGGGGGAATCGGGAGTGGTGGCCACAGGGTGCTCCCACCAGGGGCTGGGGCTGCTCCGGGGGCAGGAGCATCCTGCAGGTGGGGATGTGGGGGAATCGGGAGTGGTGGCCACAGGGTGCTCCCACCAGGGGCTGGGCAGTGTCCGCGGGAGCGGTGGAGGTGTCAGGGCTGGGCTCAGGGCTGGGGAGGTTCAGGCGCCTGCAGCTCTGATCTCCTGGGAGAACTGGCCCTGGCATTGCCGTGGTTCGTGCATCTCCCTTGGAATGTTTCTGGTTCCTGTATAAAATCCGTATCTGGGCTGGGCTTTGGCTGAGCAGGAGTGGGTCACCTTTGTTTCCACTTCAGTGCCCGTTTTTGGCGCTGCTCTGTGTCCAGGGTGATTGTGGCAGGATTTCTGGGGACTGGTGTCAGACAAGAGCCCTGAGCTTTAGGAACAGCTTCCTTTTTATCTTTTTCCTTGATTTTTTTCCTGTTTTCCCCTGCAGCCTGCCTGCCTCCTGGGAAAAGCAGCAGGGGTTGGTTTGTTTGTTTTAATTAAAAGCCTCGCATTAGCAGGAGTGACAAGCAGTGCTTTAGGAGTACTCTGTGTTTGGAGCTTCTTTGGATCAGCAGTGCTGGGAGGAGACACAGCAGCTCCCAAAACCCATCAGGCCAAACTTGCCGGGTATTCCTGGACTGGTGGAATATCTGGGCAGCTGGGGAAAAAGAAAGTGACTATTTTATTAATATTTATTATATAAGTATACATATTTTAGAAATTCACATTTCTTAAAATTCAGATTTCTTAAAAAAGAGAAATGAAACACAAAACCAGAGACCTCAAAACTTTTTCCCCCCAACTTTTAGGTTTTGTTTGGTCTCAGGTTTGTCCCTAAGATGAACTCTGTGCAGTGTGGAACTGAGGATTTTACCTTTCTGTGACTCGGAGTCAGCTGGGGATTGTTTTGTCCGCCTTTAGAGAAAGAAGAAATTCACCCTAATTTTGCAAACCCAGTTCCCAAGAAATTGCTTTAGTTCAGCCACAGCACCTCGTGCTTTGATCTCGAAAATATTTTTGCACTGCAGTGTTTTTAATTTGAGATAAAAAATGGTTTGAATTCGCAGACTGAAGGTGACTGAGGGTTTTTTTATTGTACTTAAGATAAATGTATTTCTCCCTCCAAGCCAAACACTGTCACTGAAAAATACAGATTGTTCCAAACTACTGCACTGAAAAAAACACAGCCAGGCAAAATAATCTCCTGTAAATTTAATGGGAACTGTTGTGTGCAGTCAGTGTGGAAGTTTTAGAGCCAAAGTGCCAGGCATGGACTTGAAAAGAACAGAACAAAGGTTAGGAGAAGGCATTTTCCTTCTCCTAAAGTTTTAAGAGTGAGAAAGACAAACTGTTCCTGAGGCTCGAGCACAGCTCCTCCAGCAGGATCCTGGTTCAGTGCCTGTGGGGCAGCGTGGGGTGGGTGTTCTCCGGGAGGGTTCAGCCCCTGCCCCTCCATTTCAGGGGTGGCAGCTCGGGAGATTCAGGTGCTGCCGTGGCATTTTGCTGTTTGCCACAGGACCTGTGTGCGGTGTGTGCACGGAGGAGGGAGCGGGGCACTCCGGGGAGGTTCTCTGGGAGCTTTCACTTGGAAAGATCTTCCATCTTTTGAGGCAGTCGAGGGGCCCTGAGAGCTGTGTGTCACAGGCAGGGAAAAATCCTGTGGATTTCCCGAGTCTGGCTGAGCAGAGGGGCCTGGGGCGGGCACAGGCAGGGGCTGCAGACGTGGCCTCGAGTGCTCTGAAGAGGGGCTCAAACCCCCTGGAATATTCAGTGCAAACAGGCTGGGAGAGCTGGGGGTGTTCCCCTGGGGAAGAGAAGGGTCTGGGGAGAACTTCAGCACATTCCAGGGCCTGAAGGGGCTCCGGGAGAGCTGGGGAGGGACTGGGGACAAGGCCTGGAGGGACAGGACACACGGAATGGCTTCTCACTGCCAGAGGGCAGGGATGGGTGGGATATTGGGAAGGAATTGTTCCCTGTGAGGGTGGGGAGGGGCTGGGCTGGAATTCCCAGAGCAGCTGGGGCTGCCCCTGGATCCCTGGGAATGTCCAAGGCCAGGCTGGACACTGGGGTTTGGAACACCCTGGGACAGTGGGAGGTGTCCCTGCCCATGGCAGGTTTGGAATTGCTGTTGGATGTAAATACAATTCCAGCACTCTAAACCTCAGGATCTTCCTCCTAAATTGAGGCCCTGATCCCCCCACCTGTATTTTATGGGTGCCAGATGCTCCCCCTTCCCTTTCCTGTGAGTTCCTTGCCCCTTGGTGCTGTGTTTTCCTCCACTCCCTGCTGTACTTTTCCACTCCTTGAGCTTTCTCGCTTCTCCAGGAAGTTCAGGGAGTTGTAGCTCTAAATTTGCACTGCAGGCTCCTGTGGATCATATGGCACAGGGAGCTTTTTTGGAAGGATGACACATAACAAGCACAATAAAACATGTGAAAGGCTTGGGAAGATGAGTTTATCACAACTTCTGTGCCTGCTCTCGCTGGTGGGAGTTGCTCTGGATTACTTCAGGCCGTTGAACTGGCACGTGGTGTGGGGAGGAGAAGTCTCGGGATCATCCCTGTGCTGGCAGAGCTCTGCTCCCTGTCCCTGTGTTCTTCCACAGGCCCTCGCTGCCCTTCCTGGCTGTAGGAAACGCAGGAAGCCAAATTCACTGATTTGTTGCCTTAAAATCCATAAAGGAGCAGAGAAGTGGGGTAATGATCCAGGCCCTGCTGGAGGAGTTACTGCTGTCACGGCATCTGGGATGGAGACAGGCTGGAACAGCTGCTGTGAAATACTTGTTTACATGTTTGGTTTACACCAAAACTGTTTCCCACTGCTTTTTGTTGCCAAATTCCCAGTAGCTGATGGGGATTTAATCACCCAGGGACCAGTGCTGCGCTCCGTTAATGGAGTACACGCTGCTGCTTCCACAGTTGTTCCAACCAGTAGGGAAAAATAAATGTAACCTGGATTTTTGTGTCCCTTTTTCTCCAGTGAAGCTTATCTGGCCCATCTCCATGGCAGCACATTTATCTCAGATTTGCTCTCTGCACCTCAATGGAAGTGTTGGAATTTTTGATTACGCTTGAATTAATAAAGTTATGTTGATGGTTGGAATCATGGAATCATTCCAGTCGGGAAAGACGTCCAAGATCATCAAGTCCAACCATCATCCACCACTGCCATGTTCAGCACTGAGCCATGCCCCCAGGTGCCACATCCTCACGTTTTTAACAACTCCAGGGATGGTGACACCACCACCACTTCCCCGTTACAGTGCCTGGTAACCCTTTGCATGGAGAAATTTTCCCTAAGGTCCTATCTAAACATCGTCTGGTGCAGCTGGAGGCCACTTGAGAAGTTCTGTGCACAGGAGGCTGGTGGCCTGCACCGCCCACCCAGGGACGTGGGGATGGGAGGGTTGGCTCCCCAGGGAATCGTGTCCTTGTCCGGTCCCCGATTCTGCCCCTGAGGCCAAACTCACCCATGGGACAGAGCTGAAGTGCTGGAAGAGGTGCTGCTCCCTGGCATGGGGCATGCAGGGTGCTGGGGAATTCTGTCGGGGTGGGAATAGCTCTGGGATAACTCTTTAATCAGTGCAGATCCAGCTGAGGGAATCCCAGCTGCGCTGCTCGTGGTGTGCTCCAGGCAGCACCTCCTGTGGGCTGTGACCAGCACAGGCAGGGAGAAGTGGCTGGGAATGGTAACTTGGCACTTCAAAAGGGTAAATGTTTAATTGGTTCCTTAACGGCTGAGTTCCCTCCCTTCCTGAAGTCAAACTCTTGGTTATTGACAGCTCTCGTCTTACTTTGCATTTTCCCATCCAGGTTTTGGCCCGCGTGGGAAGTTCTCCACATGACCTCTGTGAACTGTGCTGTGTTTTTCAGGATCCGTGGCTCTGTGGTTTGGAAGCAGCTTCTGAGTATCTGAGGAAGCAGGAACAGGACCTGGAGCATTTCTGGGCTCCCAGGTTTCCCAGGGACAGGCACGGACAGCTCCCCTGGACTCAGGAGCTCCTCCAGTCCAGCTCCCGACCAGCAGTGCCATTCCCTGGGGCTGATCCCTTGGATTGCTCCCTGCTGCAGGACATGCAGCTGAAGCCCTGGAGTGGTGCTGAGCTGCAGGAGAAGCAACTGAAGCCCCGGAGTGGCGCTGAGCTGCAGGAGAAGCAACTGAAGCCCCGGAGTGGCGCTGAGCTGCAGGAGAAGCAACTGAAGCCCCGGAGTGGCGCTGAGCTGCAGGAGAAGCAACTGAAGCCCCGGAGTGGCGCTGAGCTGCAGGAGAAGCAACTGAAGCCCCGGAGTGGCGCTGAGCTGCAGGAGAAGCAACTGAAGCCCCGGAGTGGCGCTGAGCTGCAGGAGAAGCAACTGAAGCCCCGGAGTGGCGCTGAGCTGCAGGAGAAGCGGCTGAAGGCCCAGAGTGGTGCTGAGCTGCAGGAGAAGCAGCTGAAGCCCTGGAGTGGAGCTGAGCTGCAGGAGGAGCGGCTGAAGCCCCAGAATGGAGCTGAGCTGTGTGTGTGGAACCAGCACCAGGCCGTGGGGCCTCCCAGCGCCGTGGCAGAGCTCCGTGCCCCCCTGGGGTGGGATCCCTGCACAGGGGGCTCTGCAGCTGCCCCCCAANCCCTGCCAGCTCTGGGGTGGAGAGGCTGGGCACAGAGCCCTGGGACGGGCCCCAGAGCTGTCCCCCCAGCCCCGTGCCGGCCGCGCTGGGCGATGCTGCAGAGCTTCCTCCTGTCTCTGCTGGCAGCGCCGGAGCTGGAGCTCGTCAGGAAACGGCCTGTGCAGCCCAGGATGCGGGGAAAAGACGGACCCTGAGTGCAGAACAGCCCGATTTTCTGACTGCAGGTGTGACTGAGGAGGACAGGCAGAGCGCCGGGCCCGGGGGGCTCGGCTGCGGCACGGGAGTCGGTCAGGAGATAAATCCAGTTCCTGAACCCCGCTCTCCAAGCTCTTCCCGGCAGGAGAAGGTCCCACCTGGCCGCGCCCAGCCCTGTGAGAGCTCGGGAGGCTCAGATGCAGCTGCACAAAGGGGTTTGCTGAAGGGCCATGGTGAGGTGTTGGCAGAGGGGAGGAAAAGCCCTGCTGAGCCCCCGCTCGTTCCAGAAGAGGCTGCGAGGGAGCAGATGGGTCCTTCGGAGCCTCTACCTGCAGATGAGGCTTTATCCACCACCTCTGAGACTCCCTCATCCCCGCTGAGGAAATTCCTGTCTTGTGTCCACATCACCCTCTCCTCCAGGGTCAGGAGCTCCGAGCTGCGCAGCGCCGGGAATGCTGGAAAAGGGATGGAAAGGGGGGACAAACCTCCAGGGAAGGCTCAGGCCGTGACTGTAAAAGCAGCTCCAGAAGCTTCAGTGGAAGGTGTTCCTGAATTCCCACGTGCTGAGAGTGTTCCAGAGGATCCCAGCTCAGCTGTGCCAGCGGCCTCAGCAGAGCCCAGCCGGGCGTTCTCCTCCAGGCAGGAGCTGCTGCTGCAGGGCAGGGCCAGAGCCCGGCCCCGGGGCGGCTCGGGGGCACCCGGTGCCACGGGGATCCCCAGCTCTGCCCTTCCTGGCCAGCCCGGGAGGAGGACTTCTGATGCTGCCACTCAGATCACCACGGAAAGCCCAGGGAAAGCCACCTTCTCAGCAGAGATCTGTGTTGATCCCCACGAGGGTGGAAACGCTGCCCGGCAGCCGTCGCTCCACAAAGCCCCCGAGCCTCCCAGCGTCACGGCTTCATCCCGCAAGGAGATTCCCCCCTTCCCAAGGCAGCCTGGTGAGCAAATTCCTGTCTTATGTTGTCTGTGGACTTAAATCTGGACAAGTTTAAGATATTGATAAATATTAAAGCCCAAACCCAGCTTTTTTGTGGAAATAACATCCTTGAGATAATTTGGATATTTAAAGTTGCTCATATGGTGGGAAGAACCCAACCCTTAAACTTGGGTTTTTCAGCCTTGTGGGGAGGGATTTGTATGGAGACAGTTGTGATTCAGTTCAGGTGTCTCTGGAACGGAATTTATTGTGTCCAAGTGTGGTTGGGGGATATTTTCTGCTGTTTGCATGTAGATGGTTTGATTTCATTCACTTGGAGTTCAGTGGGAGCTGGATCTGATCGCTGATTTACTCTCTGTAGTCAAGATAACACCAAAAAAATGAGGGAAATCTGCACGTGGCTGCTTTTAATAGAATCAAACAGAAAACTGCAGGGTTTGGGATATCTGTCAGCAGAGAGATGTGGATGTTCACAGGGGGTTCCCACCCAGTGGTGTTTTGTGCCGGGGCTCTGTTGTTGCTTTCACTGGCTTGAGGGACACACCCCTGCTCCTTCGAAATGATTCCCTCAGTCAGGGATCAGCAGGGAGCTCTGTGGGTACAGGAGATGTTTCTGGCACTCAGCGTTTGCCACCCTGATCACAATTTTAGTATCAAATAGGTGAAGCAGTTTTTCCAGGTAAACGAGGGTAACCTTCTACCTTTGGGTGGGGATTAAATAATTCAATTAATTTAATTTAATTCATGAAATAATAGTTGCAATTCCTCTTCCTAAAGAATGGGATTTCCCAGGCTTTAGCAGCAGGAACATCCTGCGCACTGAGGGTTTCCAGCCTGGCTCTGCTCACTGTTCCCTTCCACCCCGCAGCCCAGCCCTTGCTGCTGCCCTACAAACCCTCGGGCAGCTCTGGCATGTACTATGTGCCTTACCAGAAATCAGGAGCCACCGTGGTGTCCCCAGGAGACAGCTCTCACTCAGGTACTTCACCCCTTCTCCAGCGGTGGGTTGGGTTCTCTGTGGGTGTGAGCCCAGGGCGGGCAGCTCCTGCTGCAGGCTCTGCCCTCCGTCCCTGGGCTGAAAGGGGCGTTGTTGCTGCACTCTGGCAGTGGGAAGGAGCAAAGCTCCGTGTCCTACAGCCCGGTAATCCCTCACTTCCCTCTGGGCATCCCTGCTCCCTCGGGGTCCCTGCGGATCCCTGCCGCTTGCCCTGAGGAGGGTGGATCGCGGGGCAGCGCAGGTTTCATTTGCAGGTTGGTTTCACTTGGAGCTTTTTAATGTCCAAAGAAACCTGTGGACAAAACTCAAGATGTCCAATTCCCGAATTCCAGCAGGGAGACCAAGGGCTCAGGCTGATCCAGCAGTGCCAGGAGTGCCCAGATCAGTCATTGCACCACAGATTGTGCTGTGATGGTTTAGGTGTCCCTGCTCTTGACCTTTTTCAAGTTTATCTGGGGAAACATGTCCAAAGTGGGAGAAACAAATGTGGTACAAATCTGTTGTTTTGCAGAAATGACGATGCCATGTATAAAAATGCACTATGCAAATGGAGCAGCACAAGGTTCTAGGAAAATGTACAGCAGGATGAAAAAATACATTTTGTTTTTCCAGTCCCTGCTGCAGCCAGGGCTCAGCTCAGGAGGAGCAGCTGAGGGAACTGAGTGCGGGGAATCCACGGGATGTAGCCAGGTGGGATTGGCAGGGATGAGAAATCAGTGGGAAAAGTTTTAGGTTTCTAGGCTTGAGACAGGGATAGGATCATGGAATCATGGATGGTTTGGGTGGGAAGGGACCTTAAAGATCATCTCTTCCCACCCCTGCCATGGGCAGGGACACCTCCCACTGTCCCAGGGTGCTCCAGGCCCCGTCCGGCCTGGCCGTGGGCACTGCCAGGGCTCACGATTGTTGGGGAATTGTGGCATTTCTGTATCTGCCTCTCCCGTGTCCTGACTGTGACTCCGGCTCTCTCTGTGCAGGGTCAGAGGATGCTCCTCCCCCGGGGCTCCTGGCCCCGGTGCTGCCTTCGAGGGACGACCCCGCTCCAGCCAGAGCAGCTGCCCAGCAGAGAGGGGCAGTCCACAGTCACAGGGCCAGGCCTAAGCTGGCCTGGGCTGAGGAGCAGAGGATGCCACTGGGACAGTCTTCAGGTAATTAGAATGCGGTTTTAATTTTGTCATTATTTGTGAAAGGAGCCAGAGCAAAAGACTGACATTTCAGGATCCATGGTTCCTGTGACATCGCTGGCAGTCTGCCAGAAAATGCTAAATTTGACTCAGTTTTCTCTTCCTCATCTTTCTGGTTCTCCCTGACCGATAAAATACAGGTTTCCCTGAGAGGTTGTGGACTCTGAAGTGCCCAGGGCCAGGCTGGACGGGGCCTGGAGCCCCCTGGGAGGTGTCCCTGCCATGGCAGGGGTGGCACGGGATGGGCTTTAAGGTCCCCTCCACCCAAACCATTCCCTGGTTCCATGAAATACTGGGCCGTCAGTGCCTGCTGGCGTTCCAGTGTCTCTAGGGCTGCCAGAGCCCGCGTGGGACTGTCGGGAATTCCCTGTGGCCGCAGCCAGCTGGGATTCTCTGAGCCGGGCTGGGCTGTCCCTGCCCACGGACACTCGGCTGTGCTGTGATGTCACATCAGGGCCGTCTGTCCCTGCCCTGCAGCCTGATTCCGCTGTCCCAGCCCCTCCCGGCCCGGCCTCGCTGGAGGAGCTGCCCGGGAGCAGGGTCGGGATCGCTCCAGGCTCTGTCTGCCGAGGATGCGGCCGCGGCGCGGTCGGGCTGAGCTCCCTGCTGGGCTTGGCACCAGCTCTCGGGGCAGCAGCTCCAGTTAATGCTCGTGGACGCTGATTTGAGCTCCACGAACGCGCTGTGAGTGGCGGGTGAGCTCCTGTGTGTTCGGTCCTGGGCACGGATGGCTGTCACCGGAGATCCCTGCGCGGCCGCGCTCTCTCCTGAGGCAGCTGGTGCTTCCTCAGGAAGTTGTCCTGGTGTGTTGACAGGGATTTCATCTGATTATTTGCGTTTTTCACTTCAGGTGGGGTTTTTTTCTTTGAAGCTTTTCCTCTCAGAATGGAGAGATTTTGGTGTTTCCAGAAGACAGTTTTTATTTGCAGAGGAAAATTTCAGTGATTACGTAAGGCTGCAACGTCAATAACCTGGATAAAAATGAGAGGGGAACAGAAGTGTTAATATAAAACTATCTCCTAATGGTTTTTTATAGCTGTGATGGTCTAAAGGCCCAGGTAAGAAAAGAACTTAAGGAGAAGGAGTCTTTAATGAAGGCACCCAGTACAGCTGGAACTTTAGAGAAGCTTTCAGAAGAAAGACTTGCATGTCTTAAATCTTCCCTGACTTCTTCAACTGTATTTTTAGATGAGCTAATAAAAGATTACCTCTACCCACAGAGCTTGTCTAGAGCTTAAAATTATGCAAGTTATGGGGTTTTTAAAAAAAAGTTTCTCTATACAAACTTATTTTTATTTTTTGCCTGTTTACATTCCTTCCATTTCTTGGTAACTTTCTAAAAAGCCAGGAATAGCAAAGTTCTGCCTGGCATTCCCAAGCCTGATCTCATTTGTCAGGAGGATGTGGAGGAAGCCTCTTACACAAGTTTATAAACATTGCCCTTGTATGGGAAGAAAATTCCTGCACTTTGAGAGTTAGTGAGGCTGGGCCTGGCTACACCATCCCCGATCTCTCTTCCGCCGCAGCCCCGTGTGGGGAAGGGAGGTGGAATCATCCAGGCCTCTACACAGAGAGCACGACACAAGGCACGTTTCTAAGTGCCATATTTTTTAATATGGAATTATTATTCATATTATTAAATATGAAGTTATATTAAAAATTACTTTACAGCGTCCAAGGCCAGGGTGGCCAGGCCCTGGAGCACCCTGGGACAGTGGAAGGTGTCCCTGCCATCCCACCCAGCCCTGAATGACTCTGAATAAAGGCTCAGTTCAGTGTTGGTCAGGGCAGTTCCCTGGGGCGGAACTGGATTCCTCCCCAGATCCACTTGGGTATAACATTCTCTGGGATTCCATATGCAAATGGTAGAAGATACGATTTATGTGCCTTTAAGAACACTCAAACTGCATTTCCAAGTTCACTGCGTTTTGGGAATGAGCTCAGCGATCCTGCTTTTAATCCTTTGACGTATTTTGAAAGTTTTAGGATGAAAATCCTCCACTTAAGCTAAGAAACAAAACATTCAAGTGTTTTCTTCTCTTGCAGAACTCCCGGATCGTTCCGAGGCCGTGAAACCCTCCCCTTCCATCCCCGGACCCACCCGGCTCTCGCTGCCCCGCGCGATGGCCGCGGGCGGGAGCTGCCGCCCGGATCCCAGGGAGTTCTGCAGGGACACTCCTGGGGCTGGACACGCTCCCTCCTCCTCGGGGGCTGCCCTGGCCAGGGCACGTCGGCACCAGCGGGGTCCCCATGTGCCCCCCAGGAGAGCAGGGGAGCGGGAATTCTTCGCTCTCGCTGCAGAGGCCGACGAGAGTAGGAACGAGGATCTGAGTGACAGTGCATCCCTCGGGAATGAGGCAGCCGGGATGGAGCTGCACCAGGAAGCAGCTGGGAACGATCCTTTGGCACGTGGCCGGACAGCTCACCTCGATGAGAACATGGGGAAAGCACCACGGCAGAGAAGCCACTCCGGGGGCAGCTTGGATGAGCTCTGGGTGAAGTTCTTGGAGCGCCAGAGGAGGCACCAGCAGCAGGATTTGGGGAATAACTGCGAGCTGTCCCTTGTGGAGCGCCTGGATCGGCTGGCCAGGGTCCTACAGAACCCCATCAGGCACACCCTGGCACCAGCACCAGCTGGGGAGAAGGTTCCTGAGGAGAAAATCCAGGGAAGGGAACAGAGGGAAACGCAGCTGGCAGGAAAAGGCAGGCCTGGGAGCAGCGTGGAGCCGAAGGGAGCACGAGCGGGAGAGAGGCCACGTGTGATCCATGGCAAAAGCAGCCCAGAGGGGCCCGGGGCAGACAGGCCAGGGGAGAGTCTGAGCCACCACCTCAAGAGGATTCTGGAGGAGCAGCAGCTCCTGGAAGCTCCCAGTGATACCTCCTCGGAGGCGAGGCTGAGCGGAGACCCCGGCACCTGCAGCACCTCGGGCTGGGACACGCGGAGCCAGGCGGGGCTGGACACCACCGAGGGCAGCAGCTCCCTGTCCACGTCCACCATCGACACGGCCAGGCTGCTCTGGGCCTTTGGGCAGCACAGGCTCCGGCTGGCCCCGAGGGTGGCCCCAAAGCTGGCCCCAAAGCTGTCCCCGAGGCTGGCCCAGCTCTACGGGGCCATCAGCCACCAGAAGAGCCGCTCCGAGCAGTGGGAGGACGAGGAGAGCGGCGGAGCAGAGGCCGTGGGATGTCCCCAGGGCGCTGCTGAGGGACTCGGGAAGAGGCAGCAGACCCAGGTAAGTGCTCACCCAGCCCAAAGGGCTGCTCTGAATCATCCCCAGGAACTTGCCCAGCGCTGGACAGGCCCTGTGAGCTGGGAATCACTGAAATCCTCCAGGGAATGTTTACAGGGGAGGCCCCAACCAACGTGTGCCCCTCCGGGAGCCGGGGCAGCACCTAAAGATGATGGAACACCGGTTGTGCTTGCTTTCCCTTCGCTGCCCTTGTGTTTATTTCCCGTGGGGGGCCGACCCTGCTGTTCCTGGGTTCCTGCAGGCCCTGGCTGTGGCGGTGCCCAGCACAGCGCTGAGCTGAGGGCCTGGGTTTGACGCAGGTTCCTGCCCGACCATCCCTGGCAGGGGTCAGCGCAGTTGCTGTGGGGCTTTCCCCGCCGTTTGTGCCGTGCAGGGGGGTTGTTCTGGCTGCCTGGGAGCTCGGTCGCTCTGCACCGAGGGCTCAGCTGCTCTAAAGGGCCGGGAATCCCGGTGAGGCTCTGCAGCGCGGCTGTCTGAAAGCAGAGGGAATAATCCCTCCTGGTGGATTCGGCCGGTGCCCTTTGGAGGAGAAACGTCCTTAAAGAGGGACTCAGCCTGGATTTGGTGATTTTAGTAAGGAATTGCAGAGTTTGGGGGTTCTGTACTGCACGGGAATGCTGGAAAGTACAGAACAAGTGAGGAATATTGAAGTATTTCTTTCATTTTTTGTATTTCCAGAAGAAAGTGGAACTGGCATCGTTGCTACCAGATTTAATTGAAGTTAGTTATTTTATTTCATAGAAACAACTCCAAGTCTGTGTGTCCAATGAACTATGAAATAATGAAAAATAATGAAAATAACTAAATAAATCTGGGGGAAGACCAATATTTTTGAAGGTGAAGAATGGTTTAAAAATATTTTATTTAAGATTTTTATTTATAACATTTATTTAAAGGTAAAATAAAGCTGCCCTGAACTTTGCAGCATCAAGGCTGTTGATCAGAACACCAGCATTAGGATCCAACGTTTGTGGGATGGTTGTAGGATTTAGAAGATGATTTTATTCCACATTCCATTCACAAGTTTAATTTTTCAGGGTCTATTGAACCTGAAACCCAAACCTGTTTTTTTTTTACCTGTTAAAATCACCTGTGAGATGACAAATGGAATTAATGCTTAGGAGAATAAACCTATTAAAGCCTCGCTGAACCCCCATGGCTTTAGGAACGCATCTTTTTTATCTGGTGATGAAATAGTCTTTTAAAAAAACCATCTGAAGACACACTTGACCCCCCTCAAATAAGGAATGAGAGAAAATAGATGGCAAAATAGCATATTTCATTTAAAATTCCAGTTTTGGTCATTTCTGGGCTGTTCAGCTGAGGAAAAGTCAAGATTTATTTGTATTTTTAGTGCAAACGTCTGTGGTTCCGAGGCAGATCTTCATTCCGAGCGGGAGCCCAGCTCCCAGAGAGATTCCTGCCCCAATCCTTCCGGGAATGCTGCATTTTGGAGCTCAGGTTTCCGGCAGCCCACTGCCAGCTCTGCTTCCAGAAAGCTTGGTTACAGCTTTTGGTATTTACAGCTCCCCGAGCCGTCCCGGGAGGTTTTGGTCCCTCCCGGTTTGTGCTCCCTCCCGGCGCTGCCCTCTGGCAGCAGGTGCGGAGCTGAAGGCTGGAGAACAGGGAATGTTCCCACCCAAGCAGGAATATTCCGGCACTGCTCAGCACCCGGTGGCTGCTGGGGCTCGGCGCTGCACGTGCAAGGGACGGGGATATTTTGGGGTTGTTCTCCCTGATTTTGCACATTTCTGCCAAGCACATAATTCGAATTCACACATTCACAATTCAAATGTTCGCATGTTGTATTATCTGAAAGAAAACCCGTGTCCCTGCATCTGTGCAGTGCCTCTCCTGGAGCTGGGATCCTTACAGGAAATTAAAAAAACCCCAAGTTTATGAGAGTCAAAATTGGCTGCTTTCAATATTGGAGTGAAATTCTGTTTAGGGGTGACAGAACTGCGGTAAAAGGGAATAAAGAGGCCTCTGCATGTCCATCATGGCTGGTGCTGGGGGTTACTCACAGAACACCCATTAATTTACGGCAGGTTTTACTAATTGCTGTGGGCAGGGGGGAGTGCGGTGCCAGGAGCAGGGCTGGAGCTCCGGGGAGCTGCCGCGGCTGGCACGGCCTCGCTGCAGGGCTGGGAGCGCGGAGGTGCCGCCGGGTCAGCGGGGTTAGTAAAGCCCCAGCCCCCTGGGACAGGATTCCTGCTTTCTCATGGCTTTATTAATTGAAATTAACGTGTGACCTCCACGCTGGGCTGTGTCCAGCCCTGCAGCCTCCACCCCTGGCTCGGTGCAGATGAAGGTGTGAGGCTCCCCTCGTGCCTCGGCCTTGCTCCACCCATGTCCCTCCTGTTTCTTGGATTTATTTGGTTTAATTTTTCCCACCTGGACTCTGTGGGGAGGATTGCAGGGTGAGGGAGCTTCCTGTGCTTTGAAAGGGTTTTGCCTCCCCACCCTCCCAGCCAGGAATTCCTTCCCAACATCCCAGCCCAAGCTCCCCTTGCCCACTGGGAAGCCATTCCCTGGCTCCTGTCCCTCCAGGCCTTGGCCCCAGTCCCTCTGCAGCTCTCCTGGAGCCCCTTGAGGCCCTGCCAGGGGCTCGCAGCTCTCCCTGGATCCTTCCCTTCTCCAGGGGAACACTCCCAAGTGGGTTGGAGGATGCTCAGTGCTGTCCAGAATCTGATCCCAGCAAGCCCTTCCCCACAGGAATAAGGTGCTTTTCCTACAAAACCGGGCTGCTGGAAGTGCCCTGGAGCTCGACGATGGAGCCAGGGCTGGTTTTTGAGAGAGCAGGGAGACAGATCAGCCTGGGATCAGCATTAATAACAATAGAACCAAGGTCAATGAGGGAAAAGCAGTGTCTCTTTTTTTCTGTTTAAAACCTGTTTTCTGCTCATTTTGGCTGGAATTTCAAGAATTTCTATTCTCTTGCCTGTCTTGGTAGAGCACCATCCCCTTTTCCTCGGATTCCACTTGTGCCAGCAGCAGTTCCTGGGGGCCGAGCTCTGCCCTCAGCAACAAGCGACGGACGCGGATGCTGAACAAAGGGATCCAGGCAGGTGAGACCCGGAATTCCAGACTTGCCTGGGTTCCTCCTGCCTTTCCTGTCCTTGGAGCCCGTTCCTCCGAGACTGGGAGTTTCTGCTGATGGGTCTGCACAGGCAGCACTCTCCAAATTCACTTCAGATGCTGTCAGAGAAGGACGATGAGTTCAGTGAACATGAGCTGTTTATTTGGCATTTCGGGGCTGCTTTAATAACCAGTTTTGTCACTTTTAAATTTATTAACCTCAGCTTCTGATGCATTCCAATAGCGAAGGTGAACTGCCTTTTTTTATCTATTGTTTTCTCCCCAAGACATCTGTTCCTCCCAGAATGGATTTTGTGGGCATATGCTGTTTCAGAAGGCAACTGCAGTGTGCCGTGTTCTTCCTGGGAATATTTTGGGTGTTAAATTCTATTTCAGTCCTGAGCTGCTCCTGGCCTGGTGCAGTTCTGCAGTTGGGCTTTTTCTGGTGGTAATTAACAGTTTCTTCACTGCTTTCATTTCCACGCCAACTCCCCATCATCACATTGAGTAATGGCCTTGGTTTATTCATCAGATACAGCAATTATTTGTTTATTACTGCTTGTGTGCAAGTGGATTGAATCAGGGAAGGATTTTCGTAGGGCAGAGTTAATTCCAGTTTGATTCCTACCCCCATACAAATACATATTTTGCTTGGGTTATTTGGTTTTCACCACTCTAATTTCACTCAGATTATCACATCGCGAGCCACTGGAAACTCTCCGTGGTTTGGGGACGTGGGGATATAAAAGGTTGTGACTTTTGAAGGCTGGAATGAGTTGAAACGAGGGTCGTTCACTGCCCTGGCACACGTGGAATGAGCTGTCCCTGCTCCCTTTCCATTCCAGGAGACTTGGAGATCGTGAGCAGTGCCACCAGGAAGAACACCCGGGATGTTGGGGTGACCTTCCCCACGCCCAGGTCCAGCCAGCAGCTGCAGGAGCCCCCGGGGCCGTGGCAGGGTGGCCCTGGAGGGGCAGCGGGGCCGGGCACGGCCGGGCGGGCAGCGGGAG